>APFE031044616.1:57052-114619 GCA_000404065.3 Pinus taeda | reverse complement strand
ACTAGCTTAGATACTAGTACGTAGGTGCTGACCTACAATCTCCTCTCCTCCAGGTACCACGTTTCATCAATTTTCAGACTGGATACACTGAAGCACACCACTGCAATCTGAAGGCCATGTTTCATCAAATTTTCATACTGGACCCATCAATATCATTGAAGCTCACAAACACTTAGCAACATCAATACCCAATACTGAAACCCTGTCAATAAAAACAGTCACTAGAACGCAGAGCAGAACCCTAAACTTTGAAACACTATTCAGAACCAACTGTATCATCAAAATCATGCATTAAAGTGCATACGCTACTTGGACAAACCGAACCCGCGTACATATGCGCTTTTACCAAAGCCAACCCGCGTATAGATCTATAAATATTCAATCATGACTTGCATCGATTTCCAAACTTAAGTTATAACCAGTTCAAAACATTACTTGTGTCAGTATACAGATCTAGAATAAACATAATCAATCATATAGAGATAGTTCATTTCAAACCATTTGATCCCGATCTCTCCTTAGATCTTGTTCTCCATCAACTTTTGAGATCCCTCCTTAGCTTAGATCAAGCAACCCATAACCTTCTTACTGGATCTCATCCTTCATCAGATATTCAAGTCTTTTTCAATTGCTCTTGCCTAATGATCTTCTTCTCCTTTTATAGTCTTAGGCCTTGCTCAATACCATTGTCCAAAACCATAACAAACCAATACCATCAACTCAATACTAGGGATCAACACGTCTGTCGAGATGCCATGGTCCAAAAACCATAGGTTCAAATTCCAAGGACTAACCGCCACGGACCAAAGGTAAGTTTTCCAACATATACACGCTTTTCCTTGCATGAATGTGCATGCATACACATACGCGACTTTGTAACGACTAACATGCGTGTATACGCGGATCTGTCACGATGAACCTGCGTATATGTATTTTCTCTTCATTCTTGTAGTCTTGTTCATCAATTCCTTGCTGCTGACCTTCTGCACTCTGATTTGTCATCTGTGTGGTTTGCCATCAAGGACAACACTTGTCTCATAATGATGGTGCCATAGGCTAAAAAATTAGGGAGCTGATATTTAAATTTAGGTAAAGGAGTATTTTTTATTGTTAGATTTAGGGGAGAATCCATGTGCTAACAAGTGGCATTCACATCCTCCTCAAACTAAAATGGACCATACTTCATGAGTATTTTGGCAGGATTTGTTATAGATTGAATTATATTAAAGGATGAATAAAGGTTTCCAATTTGAATTAAATATGACATAGTCAAATAATACTATAAGGAAGAGGGAGTAGATTTATAGGAATTCTACATTGCAAGAATCACTCTTCAAGACATAGAAGTAGTCCTAGAAAATAGGCAAATTCCTAAAAAAATTGACGATGAGCTTAGGCAGCAAGGATTTCCTTTCGCATTTGTACTTCATCCAAGGGTTTATATTTAGGTCTCAATTCACAAATTATTCTTGAAGCATCAGGTTCACTAGTCATTATCCAACTCCCTTTTATTGTCATGATTCTTGAGATGCCTTTCAAGGGATTCTCTTCTTTCTTGTGATTCAATATCCTAAGATATAACAACCTAGGCGTGATCTAATTCAACAAGAGTGTGAGAGTTATTACGAATGAAATTGTAATGGCCCCAGGTTAAAGTTTCATGTAATAAAGGATAATAAAGGAAAAATAAGACCAAGGTGATGAGACGATATTCCAAGTTGAATGTTGGGAAAGAACTATAGTAGGCATCACTTATGATTAGTTAATGCTTATGGAAATTGGAAAAGGCATTGACAAAGGAAAATAGGCAATAATTGGCATTCAATTATGAAAATAGAGGAAAATAGGAGAAAAGGGAGGTGAAGAGACACATATTTGCATGCAAGGGAAATTAGATGAAAATTTGAAGGAAAATGAAGAAAAAGGAGACATCAATCATAAAAAGGCACCTGAGAAACAGTTAACGACTTTTTCCCATATTTGGAGTAAGTGTATCAAAGGAAAGAGAACATGAATTTGGACAAGTAAGTAAAGGAAGGATGAGGGCAATCAAAGGAAATCGAAGGAAAGTATGGAGAAGCTTGGATCAACATCTTCAATAGGAAGATCTTGCAGGTAATAGATTTCATGTATGATTTCCTTGTTCGAGCATGAATGAATGGTACATGAATTTGTTTATTTTTATCATTTGTTGTCATTAGAATGGGTTTTGCCTGGAGTCACAATGGTTTCAACCTTTCCTTGCCATTTCCTAGAAACTCATGGTGTGTTGCGGTTCATTCTTGGTTGAGCTTTGGATTTCCAGAAGGTTTGGAACCAGGTGAGGTGGTCTCATGAAAATCCCAAGGGTTAGGGGTGGAGATGGTTTTCTTCATGAAGCACTTGATAGGTGGGTAGGGACAAGAAAATTCCTCAAGGTATGGTGAAGAAATTCTGAGGCATCCAAACATGGATTGGTTTTGTAATCTCAAGACAGGTTTAGGTGAGATCACAATAGCTTAAGGGTGGAGGTGGATTAACCTCTGGATTCCTTGGTTGAGTATGTCTTGGTTTATCCATGAGATCCCACATACATGCTTGGAACATAGCATAGGGGTGGCTGGTAGAGAAAAATATTTGGTTCAACACAATATATGGTCGGGTGGTACATGGAATTCCCAAACTTGGTTGGATTTTACATAAGTAATGTAATTTATTTTCCCTATTCTGATTTACGAGCACATGTGCCTGTTATTATGATGATTTTCTGGCAGATTTTTCATGGTTGATATTTTGGTTATAGGCTGGTTATAATCATGGTTCTATGATGTGCTCTATCTATGGGTCTTGTCCATGATTTTATAAGTATTTGAATGGTTTATGAATACATGGGATAACAAGTGTTTTTCTAGCTACTTGAGAGGGTATTAGAACTTCTTGGTGATTCTGAAATGAATTTCTAAGGTTTTTTATTAGATATGCATTCATGACATGTATCTTATAATTTTACCATATGTTTAATGAAATTTCTATTGTGTACTAGGCATGTCTAGGTAAATATCTTGTTAAAGTTTTAATGTTTTGCATTGTTATCATCTTAATCATGATTTTGGAAAGTTACAGGAAGTTATGGGCAGTGGTTTGGAGGCTAAACTGAAAAGAGGGCACAGGTCCTAGAACCACATGCACAGAACTGGAAGATTTAGGTAATAATTGCATGGAGGTAGGCTTATGGGTGTGGTTTTATCCTCATAATAACATGAATGTTGTGTTTTGGGTGCAGTTGGAGTGTTAGGCTTGTGGAAAAATAGTTCTAGCTCACGATTTGATCATCGAAGGTTTTGGACTGACTTCTGGGTGATCTAGTGATCCTAAGAGGTATCAATAAGTTTTCTTATTATAGGCCCTACTTACATAACTAGAACTTGGAAGTTAGGTCATGTCATAGTAGCACTCATCTCATGTTTACCGTGGAGAGCTTGTAAAAGCAGGTAAATGTGGGTTGGGGCATTACAGAAATTAAGTAATGAATATGAAATAAACCTTTAATCATTCAATTGATTTGTAAAATCAGCCTAATTTGTAGATAGAATGGTCATGTAATAGGAAATATTGATATAACCAAGGATCTATGAATCGAGTCCCTAGTATTCTTAATTTTACCACTATTCTATGTAGTTTCAATTACTTTAGACCATTTCAATTCTTCAATTGGAAATTTCAATAGAAATTAATTCTTTCATCAATCAATAGTAGCTGAAGATAGAAAATTAATGCAATGACAATAATAGATAATCAATAACATCAACAAGAGACACAATTTTGTTCAGATATCGAGGAAAAACCCCATGAGGGGGGAAACCCTTTGTAATTATTCTTCTATTATATTGTAATAAACTGTTCAGCAGAGAGTATAATGATCCAATACAAAATTATACATACAAAATTCCACCAAACAATATCTAGAAATATGGTCACATAAATAATACTTATCAAAGTTAACTTTTCCAATCTGTGGTCAACTGTGGTCACCTGTAAAAATGAATCCTAAGTCCCAGTCACACGGAGAGAGAGTCATTCGTGCGGTTGAAGCTTTCCAACGACGTGGATAGGCCTAGATGCATGTGGTTGCAGTCAAAAATTTCCTCTGTCAACCCTATGGATGGAACCCAAAATCCTAATCACACATGCAAGATTTGGACCCCACAATTTCAAACCTTTATGAACCAATATCCGTGATCCACCTTTAGACCTGTGCAAACCAAACCAAAGATGAGAGAAGAATAATATCCTTGATGATGATGTCCAAATGAGGGTCACTTGACTTGTATTTATAGGATTCCAAGGGTGTCCAATTTCACTTTAGAGCTGACCAAATCAAATGTGACATTGTGGGCTTCACTTCAAAAATACACTTTTCCTTGTCCAAATGCAGTGCTTCAAAGGTAAAAATTGGTCCTCTTGGAAAGAGGAATCTAGTCCCATGATTGTAATTTCTCAATGCGATTCCAAATTAACACTCCCTCTAAACTAGGGATAAATTCCAACTGCATCATGTAATCATCATAAGTATCATATCATCATATGATGTCCCATTTTTTGCCAACTCTATCTATTGAATCACTCTCGAATCTAAAGAAGAAGAATCATTAGGGGGCTAAGAATATCAACCTCTCGTGATAATTAGGAAGGTCCTATGGGACACTCTCACCTCATGTTTATGATAGTGGGAAAGGTCCTATGGGACATTCTCACCCCAATTCATCTCATAAGGGAGCATATGTATTCCACCCTATGTCGATAAATAGGGTAGATATGATATCTCATCCATCTTATTGCTTACTAATCTTCCCAACAATGACCCTTAAGATTCATGTGGTAGAGCACCTGCATCATAATCAATCTTGGGTGAGATACCCAACTTACCAAAGGTAAGGATCACACACCCCCAAGCTTTCTCAACCCATTAGCCAGACATGGAGCTAGAATCCCAACAAGTCCAGTTTGTGGGTATGATGCCAATTGGGGTATACTTTTCTAGACCAAGATAGAGAAGCCACATCTTCCACTCTATGGGTTATAAATAGGGGCGATACCCTCTTTTCTAGAGATCCCTCTACACCAACAGCCCTCAATGATCCATTCCCTCCCTGGGAATCTCAACCAAGAGGGAAGAGCTATGCTCATTGTTCTTGATCAGTGTTACCCCTTATAAGGAGGGATCACATCCATTAGTTCAAGCTTCTCTTTGAATATGAATAATTCCCTTTTGGCAAAGCCTTGGTGAGAATATACGCAATCTGATCATCTATTGATATGTGATGGAGTCTAATGACTCCTTTATGCACCATGTTTTGAACGTAATGATATAAAATCTCTATGTGCTTGGACTTCTAATGAAACATGGGATTCTCATCTATAGAATCCCAATCTTTTTGTTGCAATATATCACTGTATGATCTGAAAATGGGGCACTAAAGGCTTCTTGTCAATCTTACAAGAACCTCTTCCACTTCCAAAGTTTAAATATTTCCAATACCTTATGATTAACTAATTGTGGAATTAAAAAAGTGCTTGAAAATAGGTGTATGCCTGTGTTTGCCTTCAACTATTAAGTGCTTATGTTCATTTGCTTAAACTAATATTTAAATACACGTAACAGTAAATAAAGAAAAAAATACAATGCAGCAATAAGAAATCACACATAACAGCAATATAATATGGAGTTCACCTTGATATCTTGGGCTACGTCTCCTTGAGATCTAATCAACTCGATTAGGCTCTTTGGGATTATGGCTTAAATTCATTTTTACAAGCTCCACGCTCAACTCCATGGGATTACAAATGAACCTATGGGTTTAGAATACCATCTTATCCTACTGGCTATCCTTTAGCTATAGACTAATCTAGGCTTCTGCACTAGACTCCTTCAATCAACGCTCTAAGCTATCTCACTCTAGCTTGCACCAACTCCCTCAGAATTCTCTCACTGTCTCTGGAATGCCTTCTTCTATCTTCAGCACACTCTAAACACTAGCAAAAACTCAATCATTTGATCTCTTTATTGTTCTCTCAGCTCTAGCTCTCACTCTGGCTCTTTGGCTCTGGCTCTATCTCTGGCTCTTAGCTCTTTGCTATTATCGACCCTCTTGTTCTGTGCAGGTATCTTGAGCTCTGGCTCTGCATAGCTGTGAGCTTCTCTCGACCTCTACACTCCTTTCGTGTTCACTCGAGCTCCAAGAAAATTCTCAGAAACCTTCCAGTGACCTCCAAAACCCTCTGCTCTGCCTCTCAATCATGTTCTCTGGCTTTTGTGAGGCCTCCATCAGGCTCCCTGTCTGTTTCTTTGTGTATAATCATCCCTCTGCAGCTTTGTGGCTTCCTTTGCTCCCTGTAGCTCTATGTCTGGCCCCTTTGGCTCTGTGGCTCTGTGGCTCTGCGTCTAGCCATCTGGCTCTGTGGCTCTGAGTTTGGCCATTTGGATCTACGCATTCTATAATGCATTCCTATTAAAAATGCTCACTTACAGCGTGGCAAGGAGAATTGGAGCCGTTTTTACAGTGGGAAATACACAGGCGGCCTTTTTCGTGTATAATTCTCGAAATAGACACATAACGGAAATACACAAGAAAAACTCATGAAAACACATTATGGAGTGTTTTACCAGACTTCAAATAATATAGGATCGCTCTTAAATCCTATCGGGTCCACCATTCCATCACAAATCACAATCGCATGGCATATTGGCCAAAAAAACCCAATACACAGGAAATACAAAGAAATCCTGCATTCCTAGATTTCAAAACTTATGAAATCAGGTCTATAAACCCATCAGGTCTGAACCTTATCAGTATATCATTATCGCAAGTTGCATGGTGCATGTAATGTCCCTTTGTATCAGGGATCCACCAATCACCCCGATTAAATCCTGATCGTTGATCTGCGCACCCGATCCAATGGTCCATGCACAATCGCACATCGGCCCATCGCATGTTGCAATATTGTTGTCGCAATGGCCAAGGGGTCTTCCCTTTGGTTATGCCGACCACCGATCTACCGATCACCGATATTGCACCTCGCTTATCGCATCGGCAGGGTCTATGCCTCTGCTCCTCCAATCGTCGATCGCCCGATCGCCGATTCAATCGCATATCGCTCTACTTGGGGTCCCAATATCGGGTGTAGCCTACCTCCAACCCGATATATCAGAGATCACTAATTGGGAGTCCTTATTCCCTTGTGTTAATTCCTTCCCTTGTCTTTTTCCGATGCGATTTCTTTAATGAGCCTTTTAGGCCATTTTCATAAGAATTTGCCTCCTTTTCAAAGGACAAAGGCAACCTTCTTTCTACAATAGCTTCTTCATCCGAAGTCCATTTTAGCCCATTCAAATTGCATTAGATTCATATTGAAAAGATCTATCCAATGGGGCTATTTTCAGAAGCATCCTTTGACTTTCATTTTTTTAGTAAAAATTCACCTAGGATCATTTTCTAATCACGCCTTCCCACTAAAAAGCTTTTGGTCTCCAAAATATTGATATATTGATCTAAACAGTAAATGAGAGTAACAACACCCTCTTCTTTCATCCTCCATACACTTGCCTCTTGTGCCTCTGAATCAAAGCTTTTGACCACTCTCCTTCCTAGATGTGCTGGTCCTCTTGGGAAGAATTATTTTCCTCCTTGACTTCATGCAGAACTCTTGCTAAGAAGGTTACAAAAGGTAGTTTGAACTTCTATTCCTTGATAATTGATCCAAGGTGGCTCAAACAAATGTGAATTTATATCTACTTCACAAAAAATTACATTTGTACCTGTTTGACATGATGTTCAAATACAAGGAAATCAGCAACATCCCTGTGTTCATGCACATCATTCTCATGCATGCATTTCATCCTTCAACTTTCACTTAAGCACACTATACTTTTGAAGCTGAAATGAATATAATGTTGTAGCAACAAATTGAGTTTCCTACTCAACTTTTTCCATTCACCTTCTTGGTAAAATCTTGCAACTTGCATTCCATCAACAAATAAATGCAAATAGATGCATCAAATCAAAAGACATGCAACCTTAATTGGATAAGAACTCTAACCATTTCTTACCAATCCATTTCAAAGGTGCTACCTTTGTCTACACATCAGCATCAACATGTGAATCATCTTGAAACACATCAAACATGGAATCTTTCTTTCCATTTCTGCCATTTTCTCTTTCCACCTTCTTCAAGTTTTGTGGAAGCATTGTTGGATTCAGAGTCCAACACTTTTTAGCAATGTGTCCTTGCTTATGGCAGTAAGTGCAACACATGTGCATCCTCTTGACAGCATGATTTCTCTTGTCCAATGGACCTTTGGCTTCTTGCTTCCTTTCCTTCAAAAGTTTCATGTATGTGGCCATTCTCTTCCAACATCTAGAAACATTATGGTATTCCAAACCACAAAAGGAACATGCAATTATTTTCCCATACTTATATGGAAATTTACCATGTTGAACATAATCAAAAGGAATATGGTTAGAACCAGATTTATACCTTTCTCTTTCACCTTTATTGCCTTCTTGAGGAGGTGAATTGAATGAAGAAGTAGCCCCCTTTGGAACACCATCAACCTCTTCAATGGTTTCATAGTTTCCACAACTCTTTGGTTCAAGTGTATGCTGATATACACCTTCTTTCTGCAAAGTATGCTTCACATTATTGCATTCCCCAAGAATACAATCTTCACAATCTTGAGGTAGAAGACCTGAAATGAAACTCCTTCTTGGAGATGTTTCAATGGTCTTCATGGCAGACTTGGAACTTTCTCCATAAGCTTGTCCATAGCCAAGACCCAAGTACTTAGGCCTTTCCTCAACCATTATTGGGTCAACAATACCTTTTGCATGTTTACCCAAGCCTTTTCCTTCATAACCCATTTTGGACATTAACTTGGAACCTATGCCTCTAGTATGTTTTTCAAAAGAACCAATACAAGCATTCTTAGAATAATTTGAAGACAAACGGGAATCGTTTACCTCTTATTCAAGTTGATACTTGACTAAGGCTTCTTTGGTAACGAAGAGTTGTGTCTCCAACTCATGCATCCTTTTCAGGTTCATATTTGCAATATGAAGTTTCCTCTCAATTTCCTGCAATTTGTTAGAAAGAAACTACTTCTCTTCCTCCACGGAATTCAACTACTCTCTAAGTACGCTGCTCTTCCTTCCATCCTCATACATTTCTCTGACATTGTCCATCATGATGAACAAGTCTTGCTTCATGTCTCCATCAAAGAATCTTGTGATGAAGGAGGAATTTGAGGATTCAATTGTAGAAGTTTTCATTATGCCAATGAACAAAAGAACTTCAAACAAGACTAACAAAGAGCTTTATTCAAGAAACCTTTTGCAACAAACCTCTTATGCTTCAAGGATTTCCTTGAGGTCCTTTAGGATGAGAAGAATCCCTTCAGCCCTTCTTCCTTATTGTCCTCTCTTGGGCTCAGCGATCAATAACTTTCCCTTCACCTCTGCAAACTCAAACAATACTCAGTCTGCAAACAAGCATACAATGAACCTCTGACTATTTAAACACCTTATAGACAAGAAATCTTTGCTCTACCAATCAAGAATTCTAATTTGATACCACTTTCTCTGGTATAACCAGCTTTGAGATCACCTTCTTTGAAGGTGGGGTTAATCAAACTCAAGCTCTAATATAACCAACATTGATATAACCATTCTGATACCACCTAATCTAAAAATGGGGCACTAAAGGCTTCCTGTCAATCTTATAAGAACCTCTACCACTTCCAAAGAATAAATATTTCCAAGACATTATGAATAACCAGTTGCAGAATTAAAAAAAGTGCTAGAAAATAGGTGTATGCTTGTGTTTGCCTTCAACTGTTAAGTGCTTATGTTCATTTTATTAAACTGATATTCAAATACATGTAACAGTAAATAAAGCAGCAAATACAATGCAATAAAAAGAAATCACACATAACAGCAATATAATATGGAGTTCACCCTGATTGTCTCCTTGAGCTCTAATCAACTCGATTAGGCTCTTTGGGATTATGGCTTAAATTCATTTTTACAAGCTCCACGCTCAACTCCATGGGTTTACAAATGAACCTATGGGTTTAAAATACCATCTTATCCCACTGGCTATCCTTTAGCTGCAAACAAATCTAGGCTTCTAGACTAGACTCCTTCAATCAGCGCTCTGAGCTATCTCGCTCTAGCTTGCACCAACTCCCTCAGAATTCTTTCACTGTCTCTGGAATGCCTTCTTTTATCTTCAGCACACTCTGAACACCAGCAACAGATGGATCATCGGATCTCTTTGTTGTTCTCTCAGCTCTGGCTCTTCAGCTCTGGCTCTGGCTCTGACTCTTAGCTCTTTACTGCTATCAACCCTCTGGTTCTGCGCAACTATCTTGAGATCTGTCTCTGCGCAGCTGTGAACTTCTCCCGGCCTCTACGGGCCCTTTGTGTTCGCTCGACCTCCAAGTGAATTCTCAGCAACCTTCCAGCGAACCTCCAAAACTCTCTACTCTACCTCTCAATCATGCTCTCTGACTTTTGTGAGGCCTCCTTCTGGCTCCCTATCCATTTCTCTGTGTATAATCATCCCTCTACGGCTTCCTCTACTCCCTATGACTCTACGTCTAGCCCCTCTGGCTCTGTGGCTCTATGGATCTGTGTCTGGCCATCTGGCTCTGTGCATTCTATAACGCATTCCTATTACAAATGCCCGCTTATAGTGTGGCAAGGAGAATGGGAGTTGTTTTTACAATGGGAAATACACAGGCGGCCTTTTTCCTACATAATTTCTGAAATAGACACATAATGGAAATACACAGGAAAAACTCATGAAAACACATCGTGGAGAATTTTACTGAACTTCAAATAATATAGGATCACACTTAAATCCTATCGGGTCCACCATTCCATCACAAATCGTAATTGCATGGCCTATTGGCCAAACAAAACCCAAAACATAGGAAATACAAAGTAATCTTGCATTCCTGGATTTCAAAACTTATGAAATTGGGTCTATAAACCCATCCAGTCTGGCCCTTATCAGCATATCGCTATCGCAAGTCACATGGTGTATGTAACGGCCCTTTGTATGGGGGATCCGCCGAACGCCCGATCGCTGATCACCTCGATCGAATCCTGACTGTTGGTATGTGCAACCAATCCAACGGTCCATGCACAATCGCACATCAGCCCATCGCATGTCGCAACAGCCCGGGGGTCTTCCCTTTGGTTATGTCGGCCGCCAATCCATCGATCTGCTAATCTTCGATATTGTACCTCGCGTGTCGCATTGGCGGGGTCTATGCCTCTGCTCCTCCGATCGTCGATCGCCCCGATCACTGATTCAATCGCATATCGCTCTACCTTGGGTCCTGATATCGGGTGCAGCCTACCTCCGACCTGATATATCCGAGATCACTGATCGAGGGTCCTTCTGCCCTTACTTTAAGTTCTTCCCTTCGCTTTTTCTGATGCAATTTCTTCAATGAGCCTTTTAGGCCATTTTCATAAGAATTTGCCTCCTTTTCAAAGGACAAAGGCAACCTTCTTTCTGCAATAACTTCTTCATCCGAAGTCCATTTTAGCCTATTCAAATTGCATTAGATTCAGATTGAAAAGATCTATGCAATGGGACTATTTTTAGAAGCATCCTTTGACTTTCATTTTGTGAGTAAAAAGTCATCTAGGATCATTTTATGATCACTATAGCACTTGAGACCTACTCAAACATCTCTCCAAATAGCTTTCTCAACCAAATGGATTCACAGCTAGCCATGCTAGCAGAAATATACTATGCCTCAACGATGCTCAATGCTACAAACTTTTGTTTCCTACTTATCCAAGATATCATGGCTGATTCGAGACTAAAAAAACATCCAAAAGTTCTCTTCTTGTCAACAACATTTTCAGCCAACTCAACATCAGTACATCCATGAAGTTTGAACATCTCTGGTAGAATATATTAGACCAAGGGTGATTCTCCCATGTCAATATCTCAAAATGTGTTTGGGAGCAACCCAATGTGAATGGAGAGTCTTGGTCATGAATTGACTTAACGATTTCACTGCATAGCATATGTTTGTATGAGTGTTTGTTAATAACATCATAGCCCCAATCAACTATCTATACTTAGATGGATTTTGCAAATTAGGTTTTGCAACTTCTCCACATAGATTCTTGAAATTAATTTCCATCGATGTGGCTAAGGACCTGCATTCTGTCATTCCAAATCTTTCCATCAACTTAATGACATATTTTCCTTGTGAAAGCAATATCTCGTTGGGATTTTTCCACACCTAGAGCCCTAGAAATTAATGCATGAGTCCAAGGTCCTTCATCTCTAATGCATAGGCTAGCTCCCTCTTACACTTGATCATCAGAGGCTCACTACCTATCATAAATATATCTTCAACGTATAAAACCAAAATTAATTGCATACCTTGGACCATTTTGAAGTATAGGTTGGGGTTGGCACCGCTTCTTGTGAATCCAAGTTTCATCAGGTACATATCTATGTAGGCATACCATGCTCTCGGAGCCGTCTTCAAGCCATACAGTGCCTTCTTCAACCTACAAATGTGTGTCTTTCAGTCCTCTACTTCAAATCCTTGTGGCTACTCAACATACACTTCTTCTTGTAACATGCCATGAAGGAATGTTGTCTTCACATCCATCTGATGAAGGGTCCACTCTTGACTTGCAACAAGGGAAACTATCAAACGAATGGTGGTATATCAAGCTACATGAGAAAATATATGATCATAATCTTCTCCCTCTTTTTGGGAGAATCCTCAGATCACAGACCTTGCCTTATATTTCTCAATACTTCCATTGACTCCATGTTTGACCTTGAATAACCATTTTGAAGTTATGATAGATTTCCCCTTTGGTCTTGTCACAACATCCCATACATTCTTCATAATTTATTTGTATTCTTTGGTCATAGAATCCTTCCAAACATGTTCCTTCATGACTTATTCAAGGTGTGATTCTCATCTTGAATCATATTTATCATAGCTACAACATATCCCAGGTACCTGAATGGCTTCTTTCTTTCTCTATAAATCCTTATGGTAGGAATGAGTCTCTCAGCATCTTGTAATGTGTCATGAATCCAAAGTGGCCTCTTCCCAGAAAGAGGTTCACATGGAGGAGGATCCAAGGGGCCCATAGGCTCCATGGGATCATCAACAATGTCTCTTTCAGCTTCGGGCATGGAGGTACCTTCTAAAATATCCATATCATCATTCTTCTTCTCAGGAGGAGGAGGCAAAGGAAGGTCCCTTGCTTTCCCAAGCGTAGAATCTTCATTAAATGTTACATCCCTACTAATTTCAACCTTCCATTGACTAGGAATATTGATTCTAAATGCTTTATAATCTTCACAATATCCAACAAATGTATATTTTCTTCCTGTGGCTTCCATATTGTTCCTTTTGTCCTTTGGCACGTGAAAATATATGGAGTATCCAAATATACCGAGGTGACTAACATCATGCTTGACACCTGTGAATACTTCTTCGAGAGTCTTGTTATCCAATGCTTGATGAGGCACCATGTTTTGAACATATACAACTGCATTAGTAGCTTCTCCCTAAAGAAAATTCGACATCTTTTGATCATGGAGCATGGAACGCGAAGCTTCTAAAATATACCTGTTCTTTCTTGCATCCACTCCATTTTGTTCAGGATTATAGGGAACAATTGTCTCCTTCTTGATGCCTTCCTTTTTGAAAAAATCTATGAATTCATTTGAAATGTACTCTCCACCATTGTTAGACCTGAAGATCTTAATTTTCTTCCCTATCTGATTTTCAACCAAAGCCTTGAAATTCTTGAACAAATCAAAGGCCTCACCCTTATGCTTCAAGTAATATATCCATGTCTTCCTTGAGAAATCATCAAGGAAGGTAATGTAGTAGATATGGCCGCCAAGAGAGTGTACGGAAATCAACCCACATATTTCAGAATGAATGAATTGGAGGATGTCATTTGTCTTATTCTCGCTAGAGGAAAACGGTCCCTTTATCTTCTTTCCACTATAACATCTAGGACATACTCCATCGTGTTGGAATTGAACATCGGGAATTCCAAAGACCAATTTCTTTAATTTTGAAAGGGCTTCACAATGTACATGGGCCAATATTTGGCGCCATAGCTCTCTTTGATGATTATTATCATGGACCAAAGCTAGAAGAGGTCTTCCAGTGACTCTATAGAGTCCTTCAGAGATAGATCCCAATATGAATACATCTCTTGTAGGGGATCCCACCAATCAAGTAAGTACTTTTCCCTTGATGAATGAAATCATCATCCCTTTGTCTTCCAAAGAAAATATAGATACCAAATTAATCTTAAACCTCTGCACATACGTCACATCATGAAGCAAAATAGATTCCCTAAAGTCCAAAAAAAAATTAATAGACCCAAACCTTTAATGGGATGAGTGGAGTTATCTCTAAGAACAATTTTCAAACTTGACTCCCTCTCCACCAAATTAGAGAGAACTTACGTATACCCAGAGAAACGTTGAGAGGCCCCACTATAAATGAACCAACTTTCCCAAGTATCTGGAGGAGAGGAACTAGAAAGTGTGGAAATAAGAATATATTCAGATTGATTAACAACATTACTTTCATACCTGGTGTTTCTTGACTTCTTTTGAGGAAAATGGTCTTCTTCATGATCACTCAGAGCATCTCTTCTTTTTCTTTCATCTCTTCCATTATGATGATTCCTTTGATCATCTCCTCTTATTCGATTATTAAATTGTTGCTTCTAGTGTTGTAGTGTGGACCATTATTCTTCTCGGCGAAATCTCAAGAATAGTAACCTTTCTTGTGACAATTATAACATTCAATGTGTGATGTTTCTCTTTCATTCCTTCTCTTTCAATTTTGAAGAGGAGGCTTCCTTGAATTTGATGGACCTCATTTTCCTTTCTTTTTCCTATTATGAGTGACGAATATAACGGACTCCCCTTCTTCATGCTTTTGTATCCTGCCCCTTGTTGTGCTATACAACAACCCCCCATTTCATAAAATTTTACTTTCAAACTATAATATGAAATGGGTCCCTTTTAGATTTATGAATAAAATTGGTATCAACTTATCATTCCTCAAAAGGTTCGAAAAGAAATAATATATTATAAACCTTTTGAATGAACACAAATCAGTCTTATGAAAATAAAGGAATAATTCCTTATTATTGCGATAAAGTGATCGCAAGATCGCATATCGCAATAACAAAGGATGCATAACAAAAATACCCATTGGTTTTCCCCGATGCGACAAGCACAAATAACTATTGGATATCAGGAAAGGTAAGCGATTGTAACAAAAGACCCTCTCTCTATGCTCTGATATGATATCGCTATCAGCGATCAGGGAGTATAACATGCATGCAACAAAAGGCTCCCTTCTAAGAACTCCCAATGCGAATTAGCTTTATCGCTATCGGCGATCGGGGATTTCGCAATGACACAAATATAAATACTCAAGCATTCCTCCGATCTCCGATTGGGATAAAGCTAAGTGCGACTTTCAAAAAGGATTGTAAAGGCTTGGGTATATTATGTTAAATTATTATTAAAAGCCTTTCTATTCCCGATAGTGATTCACTTGGGATCGACCACCAAAAAATCAAAGCCATGCTTAAATGAATTATTCAGCGAATAAACGATATGATGAGCATTTAAATGATTGACAAGTTTAAATGGCCAATTAATGGAGCAGTTATGCCAAAATCTCTTCAGAGATTGTATCTACAGCAATATTATTTTAATCCTTCATTATCCATTGATTGATATAACTCTTTCATACTTGGTTTGCACCACCTATTCTCTACATTACATTCATTTTATCTCCTATGAAAAGCTCCTCCAAAGCAGCAAATTTAGAACAAATGGGGAAGAAATCTAAAAAAATTGGAATAGCTTCAGCTTCCACAGTAACAGGACAATATACCACCGATTCGGGACCAAGTAAAAAAGGATTGATCTCAGACACTACATGTCTTGGTCTCAGTAATACTAGTTGGCAAAGCATCTATAATCTGGTTGAAGCTGAAGAGCCTCAAGAAGTATCAGTACAAGCTACAGTAGGTTCGAACCGAAAGTCCGAGGCTACCCTAAAGGATTTAGCCAATTCTTACTTACACTGAACAGTGGCTCGAGAGAAAATTCCTCCATACACAGATGTAGTAAGGTGGGCAGTTGAGGAAATCCTGAATACAAATAGAACATTTTGCACAGTCGACGGGAGAGTATTCGGTTCGTTTCAACCCAATGATTTGAGACAAATGTACCATTTGCCTGAACCAAAGAAGAAGTATAACAAAGAATTTCTAGAGAAGTTCAGAGATGAAAATGAAATTGAATCAGCACCTATACAGGAATGGAGACAGAACCCCGCAAAACACAAGAATGAGTCCTCGGTAAGTACTCTATCGATTCATTATGTTCTCCTTATTGTTACGCTGGGGTGATGATGTGTAGGATTTGGGGGTTGCATGATTCCTCAAAATTCTCAATAGAGATGGTACCTTTAATGGAAGTAGCAGTCAATAGCAAAATAATGGATTGGGGAAATATATTATCTGATAAGTTAGCAACTTCTATTCTTGAGTTCAGAAATAAAACTCGCGTTACTAATAGGTTTATTCCTCCATTTTATTATAGTGCCTACATCTTAGATACTCTTTGTTTTAACTCCGAATTTCCTGCGCTGGGGTGGAGATGGACTCCACGGGACCCTATGCCGATTGATATCTATTACCAAAAGTTGTGGAAAGGCCATTATAAAGACCACCTATATCAAGTTTGCAATGGATTTATGTTGCCCATTTACTATGCAATTTTTGACAAACCTGCTCCTAAGATTTCCTCACAAGCAGAGATTGACTTGACAGCTTTAGGAAACTGGTTCAGAGAAGATAAATTTACATATATAAGAGTTTTCAGCAGCCATGCCAGGCCTCATGTTCTCCCCTTGTACATACCCGACAAAATATTGGCTAGAGAGATAGCATATCAGCTTACGTCCGCAGGAGCGACCAAGACTCTTAGGAATTCAAAGAAGCAAGTTTGGCCTCCTTTTCCTCTAAGGTGTGGTGTTTACACTCTGCATGACTATAAGCATGCAGAGAAAGAAGCATAAATGATAAATATATTGAATCTCGCCACTCTTCCTAATAGATGATTTGGTCCAAGGAAAATCGTTTATAATGTATTGGAACAGGAAAAACTCACTAAGTTTGAACATAAAGAAGATGAGTTTGATGACCTATTTTCTTCAGCAAAGTCATTATTTCAGGTTCAAATATTAGCTAAAATGAGATATCACGACGACGGGTTAGTGGAATTCAACAAACTCAAAGAACAGAGGTTGCAAACTCTGCCTCTAGATTTACTAGCTACTGCCCCGATGACACAATCAAGCGAGCCTAAACAGCGACTTACCAATGAACCTCCTGCTACATCAAAAAATTTTTAAGAAGTCCAAAGAAAAGAGCAGGAGGAAGTCCAAAGAAAAGAGCAGGAGGTACTCTAGAGGAAAGAGCAGGAGGAAGTACAGAGGAAAGAACAGCATGAAGCGCAAAGAAAAGAGCAAGAGAAAATACATGAGGAGGAACAAAAAAAGGAGCAGGATAAGAGCAGCAAGGATGTGAATGTCGATACCTAGATTGACCCAAAATTGCTCCAAGAATGGTAGCAATTCGACTTAATCATAAGCAATCTAGAAAGCTCAAAAGATGTCAATACATCCAAAGCGACAGATACACAGGGTACAGCGTTAAAAAAGGTTCCAAGTGAAGGAACCAGCGGCCTACCCCCTAGTATAGACTTAGAAATAATTTCGAAAGATCCTTCGGATCAAATAATTTTGCAAGTGGAGGATATACCTCCATTGGATGTCTTTTACAGCCCAAAACATAGGGTCGTAGTAAAGCGACAGCGGAAAAGGAGAAGGATTGATCAACCTTCCCTATTCCCTGAACAAACAGAGATAGCCAACGTAGTTTGGAAGGAGGAGTTCGATCCTTCCAATGACCTAACAAAGTTGTCCTAGTATGTTGTAGCCTATTCGGCGGCCACCATGGAAAAGGCATCAGAAGTGAGTAATTTACTAAAAGAAAAAGACCAGGCAATCATTTTGTTACAAGCACAGCTATCGGAGGCACAGCAGAAAGTAGAACAATTAGAACGGAAATTGTCAACTCAGCAGCAGTTAAATAATCAACTGAACAAGAAGCTACTAGAAGAGAAACAGAGGGTAGATTCAAGCGCGATTCAAAGGCAAAAAGAATTATCGGAAACATTGGAAAAATTGAAGACGATGAATGAACTAATGGTAAATACAAAAGATAAGCAAATTGCTCAATTATCACTTCAAATAGAGAAGTTCAAGAGTCTTCCGCAGCCTGCCGATTTCAGGGCAGATGCACTAGAGATTAATAAGGTACTGGTCACACAAATAAGATTATTGCGTCATAAAATTTCTCAAGTTGAGCCCCTGTGTGACATAACAACATCAATAATCGATAAATCAGTCGATGCTAGACAGGTCTTAGAGCAAGCCGATGAGACCTTAACAGATTTTCTTACTTTGCAGGACATTAGTGAGGGACAGGCAGCAAATTTGCCTAAAATCCTAGAATCACATAAAAAAAATCCTATTCTTGGAATGGCAGTCCCAATTAATGAAGGCAGAGAGAGTAGTTTCTAGATGAAAATTATCCACAAGTAATTTGATTGAATTAATTAACAATACTCTCTATTTATCTAATATTATCTCTCAATGTACACCAGGTAAATTGCTATCGGCTAAAACATTGGAGCAATCATGTTATCAAGAGCTGGAAAAGAATGCGAGGTTGATTACAGGTATTCAAAGTTTAACTTGGGACACCTATTGGTTGTTCCTAGTAAAACCATACAGCGAGAGAGCCGCCCTCAAGTGCCTAACAGATGCAATTAGGTGTATCATTCTCGATATACACGATGCCACATATTTGGCTCAGCTCAATTCTCATCTCAGCCACCCTCAAGAAGTGGAACCGATGCTAGCGATATGCCAACTCAGATAAAAGGGAAAACAGCTAGAGTGATGAATCATGTTGCCGACTA
This sequence comes from Pinus taeda, assembly GCA_000404065.3. Lineage (NCBI taxonomy): Eukaryota > Viridiplantae > Streptophyta > Pinopsida > Pinales > Pinaceae > Pinus > Pinus taeda. The sequence goes on along the minus strand of APFE031044616.1, from coordinate 95,485 downwards.
CCAAATTACTCTGAAGGAAATATTCAATATCAAGTTATACCAATTAAATAGCATTTTAATTTTGTAGTTAGTTAGTTTAATTAAGTATTTATAGACCCTTTCATGCAGTTAGAAAGGGTCCTCAATTTTTTTATAAGACTCAAACCTGAAGTTGCACTATTGTACTTTAGGTATATTTTTTTATAAAGACTGGGCCAATTATTCCAATTTTTGACAACGAATCTTTTATGTGGATGTGCACTAGTGCCTTTATTTAAAAGTATCTCTGAGTTGAAAGAAGGAATTCGAATAGCGATTGATGTTGGGAATGATTTGCAGCTCATATGGTACTACTATCTATGTATAAATTCATTCTTTTTATGTGAATTTTTATTTGATTGCTCTTGCTATTATTGAATATATGCATTTGTTTCAACAGCATTCTTTATACTTTCCACTATTGGATGTTTACAGGATGCCTTTCTTTTAGTCATACATGTATCAGTAATATATAAAAAACAAGTGTAACAATGTTTTATTAATTACTTTGTTCAATTATTTGAACAAAGCAATTATTATATGAATGAATGTCTGTGTTTATCGAATAGAGTCATCTATATGCTTATTAATGAACAGAGATCATCAAACGTTGCACTTAGGAATAGAAATTTCCCAGGATAGAATAGTTATTTGTATTTTCGCTCTTTAGATTAAGTCATCCATCCATTATCACTTATTAGAAAACCAGTCACTCATCCATCCCATTTTTATTCATCATTGAGAAACTAGTCCCATTATATCCAGTCGGAGCCACCATCCCAAACGGAAAAGGAGTTGCATTAAGGTCCGGACCGGGTGGTTTTCCTCGATGTTGATGCAACGATTTTCGAGGCATCAACATTTTTGGCACTAGAAGGAGGGCCTGAACTATGAATGGCGAGTAAATCAAAATCTATAGACCATTCTCAGAGTAAATCTCCCTCCACCTCAACTCGGACCTCCCGTTTGCATTCTGAAATACCATTATCCAAACGAGAAGAAGAGGAATCAACTACCACTACTCAACCCCATCATACTTCAAAACGATTAAGTCTTGAGTCCCCTGAACTTCACTCTCTCATCCAGATACTTCAAGGCTTTTCCATATCACCTCAGAAATCTAAAGTATCTCAAGGCAGTGAGACTTCGCAACTCAATCTACCTCACCCTCTCACCAGACTTCAAAGCGAAAAACTCGGCATTGAACCTGCTGAGTTGCCTTTACCAAAAAGGAAAAAGGCTAAAAAGAACACTGAAGGATCTGGTAGTGATACCTTTTCTTCATCATCCTCCATCTCATCCTCTCCAGTGTGAATTCAAACATCCACTCCCCCATTACATATTGTTGTTCAGCAGGGATCACCAACTTCAACATCACAATCTATTCAATCTATACCAACTCCTCCCCAAACACCGAGAACTCCATCGGCAATTTTTGTTACTTCTAAGATGGCCTAGAATCCATGGAACGGTCCTAGTGCGGTCACTATGCCTACACCATTACATCCATTACCTAATTATCCTGAGAAGTGGTTACCAAAATTTAATCCAGATGTTGGAACATTGGCCGAGGAACATATTAACAATTTCATGTTATCAATTAATCTAAAAGGAGTAACAGAAGAAGATGTTGTCGTTAGAAGTTTCCCCTACACTTTACGAGGATCAGTTGGGTCTTGGTATTTTTCCTTACACTCTGGATCCATTACCAGCTGGAATATCTTTCAGGAGAAGTTTCTCACTAAGTATGGCAATGATAGATCTTTAGCGACACTAATTAATGATCTTTCAAATCTAAGGATTGAATCCAGAGAACCTATCAAGGAGTTTAACTCCCGATTCAATAAAATCTTGAATAAAATCCCTACCGATTCCAAGCCAAGTGAGCAAATCAGAAGCAAGTGGTATATTACAGCCCTACCTTCAAATATAGCCATTTTTGTAGATAGGGTTGGGAAACCAACTTTAGCCAAAAACATGAAAGAAGCGTTCGCAGTGGAAAAATGCATTATTGCTTTAGAAAAGAAAGCTGCTCTCGAAGATAAGAAATCCAAAAAAGTTTCTTTTAAAGATGATTCAAAGAAGAAAACCCCTAAAGATCCATACGATATGGAGGGTCTACAAAAGGTCCTCAAAACAATGTTGAATGAAATGGTTGAAATCAAAAAACAAGTAGCAGAAACTTCAACAAAGAAACCATTTAGGAATTTTAAGAAACCTGAGTCAAAACCACCAAATGTTATATCTAATGCAGATTCAGATCCTGAAGAAGAAGAAGAAGATGAAACAATTTCACCATCCGATGAATTCAAAGAAGAGGAAGTTGTTGAATGCCATGGAATGTGGGACTTCATATTACCTAACTCCGATACAGAAAACGAACAAGAAGCTTTTCCTGTGACTACCAAGAGTAAAGGTGCCCCTGAACCTGTCCAGGCAAGTTCAAAGAAAAGGAGTGCAGGTACTACTACTACAAAGGAAAAGGTACCCACAAAGAAGCCGCCTCAATAATACCTCAAAACCAACCATCATCCTCAAATATACCTTCAACATCTAAAACGTTGGTAGTATCGGATTCAATGGATTACAATATTGTTGATGATATGAAGACGACAAAGGCAAACATCACCATGTTTGAACTTAGCAAACTAAAACATCAGCAGAAATTGCTTCTTAAGGAACTAAATGCAGTGCCTTCTTCACCTCTTCCTAGTGTTAAAGCTACAAATGATTCAGGTCAACCACCTTCTGGTAGGATTGAAGCTACTGATACGATTTTAATTGGAGACAGATCAAATTCCCATACTCCCCCTTTCCTCTTAATCTATGAGATCTATAATCGAAATCTACACAGTTGTTTGATTAACTCAGGGGCATCCTCTAATATAATTCCAGCTTTAGTTTGTTCCAAACTGAACATTGAACCCAAAAAGTTTGCAATTCACATTGTGCAGTTGGATAGAACCAAGGTCCAGGTTTTAGGGGAAATCAACTCTGTAACTATCAGGTTATCAGCTGATCCACGAGTAGTTCAAAGAATTGATATCTTAATTGCTGATATACCTGAGTTTTATGGTTTAATCTTGAGTAGGGATTGGTCTGAGAAACTCCATGGTTATATTTCTACCGATTGGTCCCATATGTGGCTACCCTATAAGGGAAAGCCAAATCAAATCAAAATCAATCGGGAGAAACATATGACCTATATTGTCACTGAATTTGAATAGGATAATCAACCAATAGCATTTAATAATAATATTTTGGGGAATTACTCTTCTGAATCATTATTTGGCAATTATACTGCCCAACCATCTCCTTTCTCAATAAATAATTTCACATCCCAAATCGAAAATTTTTCAAAAACCAATAGATCAAGATGTGTTAATATTGTTGAGAACACTGTAAATAAAATTGTTGATAATTCTTTATTTTGGTCACTATAATTTGACGGATCTAAATCCAGTGAAGGATCAGGAGCAGGGTGTATTTTAGTTAGCCCTGAGGGAGAAAAAACTATGTTGTCTTGTAGGTTAGAATTCGAATGCACAAATAATACAGCTGAGTATGAGGCCTTAGTTCAAGGACTATATAAAGTTATTGGTCTTAGAGTTCAATATTTGAAACTGTTTGGTGATTCAGAGATTGTCATAAAACAAGTTAGAAATACAATTCACTGTCTTTCTAGTCACCTCAAGCACTATCAGTCTTTGGTCCAAGAACTTATATCTCAATTTTTAGCATTCAATATTTCACCTATCCCCAGATCCCAGAATGAAACAGCTGACTTGCTGGCCAATGTTGCTTCCAAACTCCTACCTTCCAAAGATTATAGCCCAGATAGATTTTCAGTAGAGTTAATTTTTAGACCATCAATTCCTGACAATGTCATCAATTGGCGAGTTTTCAATCACAATGAAGACATCTTAAATTTCTTGACTTCCGACAAGTCCTACGATGATCAAATCATTGATGAAAGTGATCATGACCTCCATATGAAGGAAAAGCAGGAAGAAAACTCAATACCAAAACCAATGGTTAAACTTGAGGATCTCTATGATATTAAAGACAAGTTTAAACAAGTAACCAATTCAAAGCTCCAAAGTTCCACTTTAAGATTTGAGTTGATAAACCTTGGTACTAAGCAAAATCCTCAAAACATCAATTTGGGATTAGGACTTTCTATGGAAGAAAGAACAACATTCATTAGATTATTAAGAAAAAATAAACATGTCTTTGCTTGGAAATATGATGATTTAAAAACATACGATACATCAATCATTCAACATACCATTCCAATGCTTTCTGAACAAAAACCAGTCCAACATAAGTTGAAGAAAATTCATCCTAACTTAGAGAGTCAAATAAAATCAGAACTCAATAAACTCTTGAAAGCTAAGATTATTTTTCCTGTTCGGCACTCAAACTGGGTTTCCAATATGGTGCCTGTTAGAAAGAAAAATGGCGACATCAGGATTTGCATAGATTTTAGAAATCTGAATAAAGCAAGCCAAAAAGATAATTTCCCATTACCTACCATGGAGCAGATACTCCATTTAGTAGCAGGTTCTGAGTTAATGTCCTTTTTAGATGGTTTTTCAGGATATAACCAAATTTTGGTTCATCCTGATGACAGACTCAAAACTTCCTTCAGAACAAAATGGGGAACTTATGCTTACCAGAAAATGCCTTTTGGACTTATTAATGCAGGAGCTACATTCCAAAGAGCAATGGATATAGCCTTCAAAGGATTGATCAACAAAACAGTAGTTGTCTATTTAGATGATATTACTGTATTTTCTAAAAAAAGATCCAATCATTTACATGATTTGAATCAAATCCTTGAACGCTGCATAAGGTATGGCATTTCACTCAATCCCAAAAAATCCTTCTTTTCTCTTAATCAAGGAAAGCTCTTGGGCTTCATCGTTTCCAAAGATGGTATTTATATTGATCTGGATAGAATTAAAGAGATTTCTGAAATTCCATTCCCTCATAACAAAAAATCCATGCAGTCATTTTTAGGTCAAATTAACTTTGTTAAGAGATTTGTTCCTGATTTTTCCCAGGTTATTTTACCATTGCAAACCATGATTAAGAAAAATTCGATGTTTACAAGGGGATCTGTAGAAAATGAAGCATTTGATTCAATCAAACAATCAATAATCAATGCCCCCGTTTTAAACACTCCTAATTTTTCTAATCATTTCATATTGTATACTATCGCGTCCACTTCATCTTATGCAGCAGTACTCACTCGGATTAATGATCACAACTTCGAAGCACCAATTTCATTTTATAATTCAAATCTTCAAGGTGTTGAACTAAATTATTTAGAAGTTGAAAAACAAGCCTTTGTTGTGTACAAAGCTATCAAACATTACAGACCCTTCCTTTTAAAACCCCATAAAAAAGTTATAGTTCCTTTTTTCTGTAGTAAGGAAATTACTAATCCAAAGGGAATTGGGAGAAAAAAGGGCTAATTGGGTTACAGCACTACAAGAATATGACTTGGAAATCAAGCCAGCAAAGATTGTTAGGGACCAAGGATTTTGCAGGTTATTAGCAGGAGCATCCAACATTCAAGAATCAGGTGATACAGAATACACTGAAGAAATCAATCAGATAAGTATTACTGATCCTGAATCACAATATGCAGACTTGATCTTCTATTTGAAAAACGGATATGCACCTCCTAATCTATCTTATAAAAACAAACGTGCCATTAGATTAAAAGCAAAAAACTTCATAATCATTGATGATGTACTTTTTAGGCAAAATTATGATTCAATTTTATTAAGATACCTAGAAAAACCTGAAGCACAAAAGGTTTTGCAAGAGCTACATGATGGACTAGTAGGAGGACATTTTGGAGCTGATACAACAGCCCACAAAATCATTCATGCTAGATATTATTGGCCCACTCTATTCAGAGATACTCACGAATATGTAAGGAAATGCCGAAGTTGTCAAATCTTCAGTGGAAGACAAAGAAAACCAGCTTTCCCTTTGCAACCACTCAACATTGATCAACCTTTCGAGTAATGGGGATTGGATATCATTGGGGAAATAACTCCACTGTCCTCCAAATAACATAAGTATATCCTTACTACGACTGATTACTTTACTAAGTGCGTTGAATCAATTCTTTTAAAGACAACAAACTCTCAAGTAATTATAGAGTTTATAGATCAATTCATCATTACCAAGTTTGATGTCCCAAATGCTCTTGTTTTCGATAATGCATCTTATCTCTGGAAATTCTATGTTTGAGTTCGCTTTTAAAAGAGGATTTAAATTGAAATATTCTGCAAATTACTATCCCCAGGGTAATGTTTTAGCAGAATCTACCAATAAAAATCTAGTCAAAATTATTAAGCGAACTATTGAGCAGAATCATAAAAACCGGCATAAATCTTTGATATTTGCATTATGGGCTGATAGAATAACGCAGAAGGCTTCCATAGGTACATCTCCATTCAATATTGTATATGGGAAAGAAGCAGTTCTACCAACCAATCTATTTCTTCCTTCTCTAGCCCTAGTTCAGTTTATTGAAGAAAGCCCCCCTTCTTCTATTCAACTCAGACATGATCAAATCTTAAAATTAGAAGAAGAAAGAGAAAAGGCCAAAATTACTCATGAAAAACATCAGAAAATTATCAAGTCATCTTTTGATTCAACTTCATCCAGTTCAAAACAATTACAAGTTGGTGATCTAGTTCTGAAATGGGACAAAGCTCATGAGGATAAAGGAAAACACACTAAGTTCCAGAAAATGTGGCTTGGACCATTTCAGATCAACGAAAAGATAGGCCATTCTACCTTCATATTACAAGATCTATCAGGAAAGAGGGATTATCTTCCTGTTAATGGCCTCATCTTAAAGAAATTCTTCAATTGAGGAGGTAACCCCTCCTCCTTTTGTAAATATTCAAATTTCAGCAGAATTTGTAGTTTTTAGGATTATTAGGAAATAAAGTTGTAAGATATCTCCCATTGGCCTTTGCTATACTGAAAAAGTTGCTCAAAAGAAGTAGTTTTGATATTTACTTTCAAAATAGAAGCCTTAAACAAAAGGAAAATTTCTAGGAAATTAGGTATATTCACATTTTGAAACCCGATTTCATTTTTTGTAAAATCTTCTCAAGATTTAGAAGTACTGTAAATCATTTTAATGTTTTCAAAATGGCCACAAAAAAGGTTATCAATATCAAAACAAAAACTAATTCAATCTTAGCATCTTCAACTCTTACCCTGTCATCCATACTCTCTTAAGGAGAAAATTGTCAATCCCATTCATCAAAGTTTATGATTACTCAGAGTGTAATTCTAAAATATTTGATATAAAAGATAAGGGGTCTTATTACAAGCCTGCTTACCATGATCATTGGGAAATAGTCTAACCAACATTACCAACACTGCATACCAAAACAGGGTAATGGCTTATAAGCATAAGACAAGGAGTCTCATCACGAGCCAGCTTGTTCGATTAGATTACAACCAGTGAATGGCATTGTCAAAATAGCTAGCAACCAAACCAGGACAATGGATTTTTATCTTACAAAAAAAAAATGGAAAAAAAAAGAAATACAAAATATGAAAACATGTTTTGAATTCATTCTTTTAATCATACTCTAAGATGGGAGGGGTCATGAACAATCAAATGGTTAAAAGGTATCCCTGTCGAAACTATGAACGTTTGCTGGCAGCAGAGGATCTACCTGTGACAAAGGAGTCAATAAAAAAGGCTAAGTTGGAAAGGTGTTTTGTTTTATCATTATCAACCAATAGAGGCCAATTTAAAACTTAGAATGTATTTAATTTTAACGAGAGAAGGAATTAACAAAAAAACATGCTCTTATTATATTCAGAATGTGTCTATACTTATTTATATTAGAATTTTCCTTTTTGATAAGATATCTATCTAAAGAAGTTCAAATATTCCAACATTTTTTCAGAGATAACTGTTTCTTCCAGCGAATCGCCAATTGTTGTGCTATACAATAACCCCCCATTTCATAAAATTTTACTTTAGAAAACTATAATATGAAATGGGTCCCTTTTAGACTAAATTGGTATTAACCCATCACTCTTCTAAAGGTCTCGAAACAAACAAAACATTATAAGAACCTTTTTGAGTTGATAAATAATCGGTCTTAAAATAAGATGAATAATTCTTTATTATTGCGATAAAGCAATCACAAGATCGCATATCGCAACAACAAAGGATACATAACCATGACCCATTGATTCTCCTCGATGCGACAAGCGTGAGTAACCATCGGTTATCGGGAAAACAAACAATAAAAGGCCCCTCTCCTTGCTCCGATGCGATATCGCAATCGGCAATCGGGGAATGCGATATGAATATAACGAACTCTCCTCCTTAAAACTCCCGATGCGAGTCAAGCGATATCGCTATCGGCGATCAGGGATTCCACAAAAACTTAAATAAGATTTCCCAAGGCTTCCTCCGATCACCGATTGCGATGAAGCCAAACACGACTTTCAAAAAGGATTGATATGACTTCGGTATATTATATTAATTATCATTAAAAGCCTTTTCTCTTCCCAATAGTGATTCACTTGCGTCCAATCGCCAAAAAATCAAATCCACGCTTAAACGATTATTCGGCAAGTAAAGGATATAATGAGAATTTAAATGATTGACAGGTTTAAACGGCCAATTAATGAAGGAGTTATGCCTAAATCCCTTCAGAGATTGTATCCACGGGAGCCTTATGATAAATCTTCCACTATTCATTGATTGACACAATTCCTCCATACTTGGTTTTCGCCATCTATTCTCCACATTACGTTCATTTTTCTCTTGTGCAGAGTTTTTCCGTAGTAGCGATTTCAGACCAAATGGGGAAGAAATCTAAGAAATCTGGAACGACTTCAGCTTCTGCGGTAACAGGACAACATGCCACTGATCCGGGACCAAGCAAAAAGGGATTAATCTCAGATACCACATGTCTCGGCCTCGACAGTACTACTTGGCAGAATATTTACAACCTGGTTGAAGTCGAGGAACCTTAGCAAACATCGGTGCGAGCTACAACAGGCTCAAGCCGGAAATCTGATGCTACTTTAAAAGCTTTGGCTGATTCCTACCTACACAGGATAGCGGCTCGAGAGCAAATTCTTCCATATACGGATGTGGTGAGATGGGAAATTGAAGAAATTCCAATTACAGACAGAACATTCTGCACTATTGATGAGAGAGTATTCAGTTCATTTCAGCCCAATGATTTGAGACAAATTTACCATTTGCCCGAACCAGAGAAGAAGTATAATAAAGCATTTTTGGAGAAGTTTCGAGATGAGAATGAAACTGAGTCGGAGCCTATACGGGAATGGAGACAAAACCCGATGAAACACAATCATGAGTCTTCGGGTAAGCACTCCGTCGACTCCTTATGCTCTCCTTATTATTATGCTGGAGTCATGATGTGTCGAATGTGGGGATTGCATGATTCTTCAAAATTTTCCATAGAGATGGTACCTTTGATGGAAGCAGCATGTAATAGTGAAATCATGGATTGGGGGACTATATTATCAGATAAGTTGGCTACAACTATTCTTGAATTTAGAAACAAATCCCGTGTTACTGATAAGTTCATCCCTCCATTTTACTTTAGTGCCTATTTTTTGGACACCCTCTGTTTTAATTCCAAGTTTCCTGTGTTAGGGTGGAGATGGACTCCACAGGACCCTATTCCTATTCATATCTACCACCAGAAATTATGGAAAGCTCATTATAAACATCACTTATACCAAGTTTGTAATGGATTCACGCTACTTATTTACTATGCAATTTTTGATAGACCTGCCCCTAAGATCTCCTCTTAGGCAGAGATTGGCTTGACAACCTTAGGAACCTGGTTTGGAGAAGAAAAATTCACTTATGTAAGAGTTTTCGGTAGTCAGGCCAGGCCTCATATCCTCCCCTTGTATGTACCAGACAAACTATTAGCTCACGAGATAGCATATCAGTTTACAACCGCATCAGCTACAAAGACTCTCAGAAATTCAAAGAAGCAAGTTTGGCCTCCTTTTCCTCTAAGGTGTGGCATCTATACTCTGCATGATTATAAACATGCAGAGAAAGAGGCGGAAAAAATTAACATCCTAAGTCTCGCCACTCTGCCTAATAGATGTTTCGACCCGAAGAAAGTCATCTATAATGCTCTAGACCAGGCCAAACTCACTAAATTTGAACATAAGGAAGATGAGTTTGATGACCTGTTCTCCTCAGCCGAGTCAATATTTCAGGTGCAGCAGCTAGCTAGAATGAGATACCATGATGACGGGTTAGTCGAATTTAATAAACTTAGAGAGTAGAGGTTGCAAACTCTGCCTCTAGATTTGTTAGCTACTACCCCAATGATACAATCAAGCGAGCCTGAGCAGTAGCTTACCAGCGAACCTCCTGCTACATCTAAAATCTTTGAAGAAGTCCAAAGAAGAGAGCAGGAGGAACTCCGGAGGTTAGAACAGGAAGAGGCAAAGAGGAAAGAACAAGAGGAATCACAAAGGAAAGACAAAGAGGAAGCAGAAAAGAAAGAATATGAGAGAATACGGGAGGAGGAACAGAAAAAGCAACAGGAGTAGAGCAGCAAGGAGGTGGGTGTCGAAACTCAAATTGACCCAAGATTGCTCGAGGAATGGCAACAATTTAATACAATTATAAGCAATCTGGAGAGCTCAATGGATGCCAATACATCCAAAGCGGCCGATACACAAGATACAACATCAAAGGAGGTTCCAAGCAAAGGAACCAGTGGTCTACCCCCGACTACACTAGTAGAAATAATTCCCAAGAATCCTTCAGAACAAATTATTTTGCAGGTGGAGGACATTCCTCCACTGGATGTTTTCTATAGCCCAAAACACAGGGCTGTAATAAAGCGACAACGGAAAAGGAGAAGGATTGATCAACCTTCTCTGTTCCCTGAACAAACAATAACAGCCAATGTGGTGTGGAGGGAAGAATTCGACCCCTCCGATGACCTGACAAAGTTGTCCCAATATGCTGGTGCCTATTCGGCAGCCACCATGGATAAGGCATCAGAGGTAAGCAATTTGTTGAAAGAAAAGGATCAAGTGATCGCTTCACTACAAGCACAACTATCAGAGGAACAACAGAAGTCAGAACAACTACAACATCAACTTTCCACGCAGCAACAGTTAAATAACCAACTCAACAAACAATTGCATGAAGAGAAACAGAGGGTTGATTCGGGAGCGATTCAGAGATAGAAAGAATTATCAGAGGCATTATCAAAGTTGAAGGCAATGAATGAACAGATGGCGAAGACAAAAGATGAGCAAATTTCTCAATTATTAGCTCAAGTAGAGAAGTTCAAGAGTCTTCCCCAACTTGCTGAGTTCAGAGCAGAGGCAATACAGATTAACAAGGCATTAATAACACAAATAAGATTGTTGTGTCATGAAATTGCCCAAGTTGAACCTCTATGCGACATAACAACATCTATAATAGACAAATCAGTTGATGCCAGGCAGGATTTAGAGCAAGCCGATGACACTTTAACAAATTTTCTTACTTGGCAGGAATCTAATGAGGGACAGGAAGCAAGCTTGCCCAAAATTTTAGAATCCCATAAAGAAATCCTATTCATGGAGTGGCAGTCCCAATTAATGAAAGCAGAGAGAGCGGTTTCTAGATGCAAGTTATCTACGAGCAATTTAATTGACTTGATCAACAATACTCTCTATTTATCTAACATGATTTCTCAATGTACACCAGGTAAATTATTATCAGCCAAGACATTGGAGTAGTCATGTCACCAAGAGCTAGAAAAGAATGGGAGATTGATCTCAGGAATTAAAAGTTTAACTTGGGACACCTATTGGTTGTTCCTAGTAAAACCATACAACTAGAGAGCCGCCCTCAAATGCCTAACGGATGCAATCGGGTGTATCATTCCCGATATACATGATGCCACCTATGCTGCTCAAATCAATTCTCATCTAAGCCGCCCTTATGAAGTGGAACCAATGCTGGCAATATGCCAACTCAGGACAAAAGGCAAACAGCCAGAATGATGAATCATTGCTATCGATTACCAGATCATTGTGGGAGAGATATTCAAGATCGGATTATACCAATTTAGTAGCATTTTAATTTTGTATTTTGTTAGCTTAGTTTAGTATTTATAGACCCTTTCATGTATTTAGAAAGGGTCGTAAGTTTTTGTATATGACTTAGGCCTGAAGTTGCACTACTGTACTTCAGGCATATTCTTTTATGAAAAATGGACCAATCTTTCCAAATTTTGATAACGAAGCTTTTATGTGGATCTGCACTACTGCCTTTATCTAAAAGTATTTTTGAGTCGGAAGAAGGAATCCAAATTGCGATTGGCATTGGGAATGATTCGTAGCTCATATGGTACTATTATCTATGTATGAATTTATTCCTTTTATGTGAATTTTTGTTTGGTCATTCTTGCTATTATTGAATATGTGAATGTGTTTTAACAGTAAACTTTATACTTTCCACTATTGGATGTTTATAGTTTGCTATTCTTTCAATCATGCATGTATTAGTAATATATAAAGAGAAGTGTAACAATGTTTTATCAATTACTTCGTTCAACTATTTGAACGAAGCAATTATCATTTAAATGAATGTCTTTGTTTATTGAATAGTGTCATCTATATGCCTATCAACGAACACAGATCACTAACGTTGCACTTAAGAATAGAATCTTTCCGGGATAAAATAGTCATTTACATTTTCACTCATAGAATAAGTCCTCCATTTATTATCACTTATTAGAAAACCAATCATTCATTCACCCCCTTTTATTCATTACTGGGAAACTGGTCCCATTATATCCAGTCGGAGCCACCATCCCAAACGGAAAAGGAGTTGTATTAAGGTCCGGACTGGGTGGTTATCCCCCGATGTTGATGTAACGATTTTCAGGGCATAAACACATTCTACATTTCTATTGATGCCTCTGATACATCCATTAGTGTCATGCTATCAATAGGAAGGAAACAAACCATATGTCATCTATTACATCAGTTAGAATTTAGCTCCTCCAGAAGTAAATTATATTGTTACAGAGAAGTAATTTGTTGTTGTTGTACACACTATTAATGAATTTAGGCACTATATCGTTGGTTACCAAACCTTTTCTCATAAATACCATTCAAATATCAGATTCTTAGTGAACAAACATGTTACAAATGCTAGGGTTACTAGGTGGTTTCTGTTACTCCAAGAATTTGATATTACTATTATAGATAAGCTTGGAAAAGATAATGTTGTTGCATATTTTCTTTCTAGATTAACTAATGCTACTAACGATCTGCATATTAAGGATCCTTTTCTAGATGAATATCTATTTGTAGTAACCAATTATTCACACTCATATGTAGATATTGATAATTATCTTGCTAAAGGGAAGTTGCTTTATCACTTTTCCACTAGAGAAAATAAGAAAATTATACAACAGAGTGTCAAATATTTTTGGATGGATGGAAACCTCTTTCACACATTTTTTTATTAGCAAATTAGGAGGTGTGTGAGGGAGGATGAAATCCATGAGATCCTCAAGGCCTGTCATGATGGACCTTGTGGAGGGAATTTTGCAGATAGGATGACAGGTCATAAGGTGTTGTAGATCGACTATTTTTGGCCCACCATATTCCGAGATGAAAGAAGATATGTTCATGGTTGTGATAGTTGTCAAAGTATGGTTTAACTAGTACAATAAGCTAATATGTCATTATAGCCTCAATTGGTACTAGAACCTTTTGAGATATGGGCATTATATTTTGCGGGACCAATTAAGTCCCCATCTCAGCATACGGTTTACATCCTTGTCTGTACATATTATGTGACCAAGTGGGTGGAATCCATGGCACTTACCAGGGAAATTGATCATGTTGTTGCAAATTTTCTACTTGAAGAAATATTTGCTTAGTATGGAGTGCCTAGAGAAATAATAATAGATGGAGGAGTGTAGTTCACCTCTTGGTTGATACGGGATCTTGTCAAGAAGTGTAGAGTCCATTATAGAGTTACATCACCTTATCATCCTCAAGCAAATGGACATGTGGAGAGTACTAATAAAGTACTTGAAGTTATTCTTACAAAAATTGTGGCAAGACATAGGAAATATTGGGTGAAGAGACTTCCTAAGGTATTATGGACCTACAGGATTACTTGGAGGAATGCCACAGGATTTTCTCCTTATGAACTCATTTTTGGTAAGAATCCCATCTTTCTCATTGAGTTTGAGATTAAAACATTAAGGATTGCCTTGGAAGTGGACTTAAATTTAACTGCATCTCAGGAGCATAGGTTGAAACAACTAATGGAGTTAGATGAAAAGTGTCTAGTTGTTGTGCAATGAACAAACATCATTTAGCAACAGCAAGATAGATGGCACGATAGGTTTATTAAAAATAAGTTGTTTCAGAAGGGTGATTGGGATTTACTCTATGATTCAATATTCATGGATTTTGAAATAAAGCTACAAACTAGGTGGTTAGGTCCTTATTAGGTAGAATTAGTCTTTGACAATGTGACTGTAAAATTGACAACCATTGATAATTCTCAAATATCCTTTCTAGTGAATGGACATCGACTTAGGTTGTATCACAAACCTACCTCTAAGGATTCATTTTTTAACATTGTCTCAACTACAAATTCATACCTTGAGGTTGTTGGGGCAAAGGAGGCTCCTTCTATGCTACAATTACTTAGATTAAAAAAAAGAAAAAGAAAAATGATTAAAAAAATAATAATAAAAAGGAAGAAAAAAAATATTCAATGGTGAAAACCCCTTTTGGGTTCTATTAGATAATTGTGATGATTGAAAACCATATTATTAGTGATCAACACCCTTTGATTTCTCTGCAACAACATTCCAATAAATTTTCTTTCTTTGATTATTGTTTCAAGCTTTGATGTTACATATCCTCTTTTGAATTTCCTTGGTTCATATCTAAGTTTAGCCTAAAGGTTTATTTATATTTTTTGTTACATATGAAAATACGAACAAGAATAGACAACTTCTCAGTGCTAACATAGTAATCCTTCATCACAGTACACTAATCAAATTTTATCATTGAATTTGAACCACAAAGTGACTTTCAATACATTCAACTGTACAGTCCCATGACATCACAATGATAAGCTAAGGATACGTATATGTATTTTGTCAATTATTTGTAGATTTTGTAGATTGGAAGTGACATTATAATAGTACGTACAACTGCCAAGGACGAATGTTACAGTTAGTTGGGGGGGGAGTGCATTTTTAAAATGATACATGATGATTTCACCTGAACTTATTCGTCTAATTAATAAACACCTCACCCTGCCATAATATTGCATGATTAGACCATTCTGACATCATTACTGATTAGTCTCATCAATAGGTAAACTATATGGGTCATAATTCCGCTCTCCAGCTTATTAAATTGTCTTTTCTCACATTTATTTATAAATTTTACTATGTTTTGCTTAGTGAGAAGAGTAAAAGTAAGTTACTATGTCATATGGCCTAATGTGTATTAAATGCGGGAAATTGGAACAATTTTGAGTTGACTTGTGTGCACAGACTTGGAGTAGGAAAGTAAGAGAGATTCTAGGAAGTGGTCTCCCTCCTTAACTCCTCAAAGGAGTCGAAGATTCTCCCCCTCTATCTCATCAACTCGGTGTCACTGGCATCCAAGCAAGCCAAGTTCATTGGCAACCAAGCTAGTGCCAGTCAAGGAAAATTTATTCTCGAGTTAGGGAGCCAAGTATCCTATTTTCTAGGGATTTGTTAGTAGCTTCAGTTTTGTATAAATAAGAATGCTAAGAGACTCATTATGATTTGAAATTTTGCTGTAGCCAAGAGGCCATTAAGCCGAAGCACATTTGACTATTATTGTTATGATGTATTTGACATTTTTATGATAATGAGAAATTATGTTTTGATCCAGCACTAAGTTGACTCAGAGGGCTGAAGCTCTTGGGTTAGGGCCCAACCCTAGCAACATAAGTTTCTCTCTTTTATATCTATATTCTTAGCTTAGAATGTTGATTAACTATTGAAGTTATTTATGTTTCTGTTTAGCTTAGAAAGTTGATTAAGTTGTTGGTTATCCATGCTTTCATTAGCTTAAAGAGTAGATTAGTGTTGTAGTTTAATGAAGGAGAATATACCATCAAATATTGTGACAGTGACCTCTATCTCATCTCCCTTATGGGATCATGATTAAGGGACCCCACTCTCATAGCCCAAAAACATAGTTTGTCTTTTGTTCATTGCATAGATTAACTTTCATTCTTAGCTAGATAATTTTTTATGATTTCCTGGAAATATTTGCAGTGGCTATCCTGCTTCTTACGAGTGTTGTAGCTTAGAAGGTAGCCCATTCCACAGATCTAGTCCTTAACAATAGTTTAGATCTGATTTTATAAATTCAACTCATTTTTTCCATGTTGACATGAAATAATTTGCAAATGAAAAGGGAGACAGATTTTATTGCAGGGGTTGTTGATCTGTAGGAAGGAAATCCTCCAACCAAATCCACCTAGGTCTTCTCCACCTTCTGTTGATGCATACCAACCCATATTCCGAACCTCTATTTTGTAGCCACCGTGAGCAAGTTGTCTTAGGAAAATCAGCCTTATTGGAGTGTTGGGCTTGGCCTTGGGTGGTGCTCACCTCCCCTACATCTTCAACAACAATCATGCAACTTTCCAACACTTCATCTCACTGTTCTTGTCCTCCAAAACCTCTTAGCCAACTTCCTATAGTAGTTTAGGACATCCTATAGCAGTTTCTTGTAGCAAACTTGTAGTAGCCTGTTTTGACCCTGTTTGACCTACAATGGTAGTCTAGCCTGGTTTAGGAGTAGTTTAACCCTCAACCTGGACTCCATGACTAGAAGTGCCACCTAGACCAGTCCTTTCACTCCTTTCCTTCCTACAAGATTAGATAGCATTAGATATTTTATTTCTAAGTCTAGCAATTAGAACTTTATCTATCTACAAGTGTGAATGAGATAGTTAATGCATGCATGTTGACTTATGAAATGATAGAATAATCTTCCATTTTCAAGCAACCTTGAATAGGTAGGTGATCAAGTACAAGATTAGCATAGTTTCCTTTCTGCAAGTGATTTGTGTCATTTCATAGCATTTACAAGTTGGCAGATTTCATTTCCTGGTTTTACAAGCATTTACCTTCTTTGCACTAGAAATAGCTTTACCTTCCACTGTCAGTAGTCAGAATCCATTTAGTTCAATGGAGGAATGGTCTGGAACCCTAATGGTCAAGTGCCCCAGTTGAGAAGTGACATGACTAGAATAATGCATCTATTGTGTATATCACACTGTCATCTCCAAGTTTGTACAGAACCCTGGGTTGATAAAGTAAAGTTGGTAGCCTTAGGAGTTGCAGCAGTCTTGCTGCAATACTGAGGCTCATTAATTACATTTTATGATTAGACAAATTTAACCACTGTCATTAGTACTATATTCCTTTATCATTATTATTGTTCCTTTATTATTATTATTGTTACATCTGGAAATCAATGCAATCATGTAGAAATTTCTTTTGAATTAAAAGTCTTGATTTGGTAATAAAGAGGAGTAACTGCTAATAATTCCAACACCTTGACATTATCCCCTAAGAAAATCATATGTGTGCACTAAAGCAGCTCTATAACAAATTCCTAGTAGGTTTGGTAGTGTGGTTGTGAGCTGCTATGGGTGGAGTAGCAGTTAGACACGAACCTAACTTTTTTAGTGTATTGTTACAACATCCAAAAGCATTGGAAATTTTCTTAAAAGTGGGATGGCTGACTTATTTTGAAAAATTATTGGATTTCAGTGAATTGGTCTCTTTAGAGTTTTCCCAAGCCCTAACTGAACAACACTCTTGGTCAGGAGCTTCATAATTGTTGTTATAGAAAAATTTATTGTAGAAGTTACAGGGCTTCCTAGGATAAGAGAATGATGGTTCTCAAGGAAAGTAGCCAATCCTGAATCCAAGGCTATATTTTTATAGCAAGGAAAAGAATTGAGGCCCAATGATAGGGGTTTGATAGAAAATCTCTTACTCACCCTTGGCATGATGTAACCATATTCATCCAAAAATTCATTACCTGCGAAGCTCGTTTTGGGATTATTTTGAATTATCACTTCCAATTGCTAGCACACCTAAGGATGAGACATTTGATTAATATACCATACTACTTGATGAAGTCATTACTACACATAGTAAAGGTTGTGTAAGGGGTGAAACAACTAGAAACTTGCCGCACCAACCATGCGCTCATTAGATTGATCATCATTCATTCATTGCAAAGACAAGGAATCTCATGGAATGGTTTGATAATGATACCCCGTGTTGGTGCACATGAGGAGCAAGAAGAGAGTGCTAAAACAACACCTAGTGTTGAAGCAACACCTAATGATAAAACAACACCTAGCACCGAGACAACACCCACTTTGAAACATATACATCTTTCAAGAGTAAGAAAACCATAGCCTTGAAGCAGAGCATGGCTATACACCTCTTAGGATTGGTTGTCAAAACCATACAAGATGGAGTAGATAGAAGAACTTGTGGAGGTGTCTAGTGAGTCATCAGAGGAAAATCAAGGTGGGTGCTCGATTGAAGAGGAAGTGTCGGAGGAAGAAGTTGATAGAAAATAAGTTGTGCTTGAAACTAGAGTTGAGGAAGTAAATACCCCTAAAGGGATTGGGAGAGTCTCAGAAAAGGTAAAGGTAAAAAATATGAAATTGAGAAATCCAATTGGTGGGAGAACCCGCAAGAAGAGGGTGTGAGTAACTATTACACAAGAAGAGACACAAGCATCTGAAAAATATATTGTTGCATCTAAGGAGGAATGTGTTGATACAAATAGACTTGATGGGCTTGAGGAACAATAGGACAAGGAAAATCAAGAGAATCTTGAAAAAGAAGGCCCCTCTACATTTGAAATCTTGGTTGTCACACTAGAGCCTGAACAAGAACTAGAGAAATGCCAGGAGACAAAAGAACGAGTAACAATAGAAAAAATAGAAGAATAAGAGTTTGTTACTTCACCAAGTAAGACAAAAATTTACTCTCTCGCTCAAATTGAAAACCCAAGAAGGAAAATGAGGAGTTAAAGAAACAAATTTCCTTGGTTAAAGAATAAATCCATTTCAAGAGGGAAATTGGATTAGATATGTTGGAAGAGGTCGTACAAATGGCATCATATACTTCACCAGAGAAATTTTGTAAGGGTTGCCAAGAAGTTCTTGATGAAGCCAAAATCATGGAAATTTTTACTATTTCAGCAGGAGTGCAAGTAGGGGAATAGGATGAAGAATTTCGACCTACTGTTCCACAAGAACATATTGATGATGTTTCTGCTACAAAAGAAATAACAGCCGAAGTAGAGTATAAGAAAACTAGTCCACTACCCCACAAGAACCTATTTATGATGTTGCTAATACACAAGAACAAGTAGTTGAAGTAGAGTGGGATGAAAATAAAAATATTATTGTGCCACAAGAACCTATTGTTGTTGCTACACAAGAATCAACAATTGAGATAGAGTAGCAGGAGGAGAAAGAGGACCAGAAAAAGGATTTTGAAACAACTTACTTTAAATTTGAAGATTTAATGAGGGTAGGAGAGTATCGAGAGAAATTAGTGGTATTTCCTAAAGATGAAGTCTTCTCCCTAAAGAAACATAAGGAAATGGTCAATAAGATTAAAAGGGAGTGGGATGAGAAACTAAGAGTTGAAGATTTTGTAAAAATTCAGAAGGAGAGGAATTAATTAGTAAAGTAGGTGAAGGAGTTTCCAAGAGAAGTTTAGTTGTTACAACAAGAAAAGGGGCTCATTTATGAGCTCATTAATGGTTTATTGTGTGGTAGGATTCCTTCTCTACCTTACCCTTTATATCTATAAGAGAAATATGTTATGAAACCAGCTCACAAAAAGATAGAAAAGATAGATAAATGCCTTCAAAATAATACTCTTCGAGGGGGAAACCTCCTTTACATTACACAAATGAACAATTCTTGGATGATACAAATGACAATACCTCCTTTCTATATATAGGAGCCTAACGGGTCATAATATCATCACAGCTGACATAACAATAATAATGTAAGGGAACAATAATAACAATAATGGGCTTCTATGGGGCACAATAATAACAATATGGGGACTACATGGGCACAACAATATAATAAGGGGGTTTCACTAATAACAATAAGGGGTTACACTAGTAGTATAGGGACCTAACATGGCCCTCTCCTTCAAAAAGTGTTATCCTCAACGTTTCAGTAGTTATGGATGCTTCGGTATAAAATTCTTATTCTCCCATGGGGAATTTTCAGCAGTTAAGTTCTTCCACTTGATGAGATACTCTGAAATTGATCGATTTTGTAGCTGTCGGTTTCTTGTTTCTGTGATTGCTCCAGGTTCCAATATAATTTTTCCTTCCTCGTCAAGTTATAGCAATATTGTTTGAACTAGGATCTTCTCATTATGTAAGGTCACCATTTCTTAAGTGCATGTAGTCTTGCCAACATTTCCTTCTCATAAATATATTTGTGTAAATGCTTTCCTTTGATTGGACGACTTTCGAAAACAATGGGTCTTTCTTCTTGTGTTAAAACATCACCAATTCCATTTCCTGATGCATCATATTTCACAATAAAGATTTTTGTGAAGTCTGGCGTAGCTAAGACTAGTGTTTGGAACATTGCCTCTTTAAGATGTTCAAAGGCCTTCGTTGCTTCTGGAGTCCATGAAAATGCATCTTTCTTCAATAATGTTGTTAGAGGTGCTACTATTCTCCCATAATTCTTAACAAACTTGCGATAATACCCTCTCAACCCGAGAAATCCTTGTAGGTGCTTTATGGGTGTGGGGATTTTCCATTCCTTAATGGTTTTGATTTTGCTAGGGTCTACCTTAACACCTTCATGAGATACAATATGACCCAGATATTCCACCTCTTGTACTCTAAAGAAACATTTGGAGATTTTTGCATATAATTCTTTCTCCTTCAATAGTTTGAGCACCCTGTCAACATGTTGAGCATGATCCTTCCAAGACTTGCTGTAGATTAGTATATCATCAAAAAATACTAACGCAAATTTTCTAAGGAAGGGTTTGAAAATGGAATTCATCAAACCTCGAAATGTAGAAGGTGCATTCGTAAGGCCAAAAGGCATGACAAAAAAATCATAATGACCCTCATGAATTCTAAATGATTTTTTTGGAATGTCTTCTGTCTTCATTCTGATATGATGATATCCTGAATGAAGCTTGGTGAAGTAATTTGATCCATGCAATTCATCGAATAATTCATCAATGACAGGAATGGGAAATTAATCTTTAATAGTGAGCTTGTTGAGCTCCCTATAATCTGGACACATGTGCCATGATCCATCCTTCTTGTGAACGAATACTACTGGAGCAGAGAAAGGACTTTGAATAGGTTGAATTATACCAACCTCTAGCATTTCTGCAACCATACGTTCAATTTCAATCTTTTGGAATAGGAATATTTGTAAAGCCTAATGTTTGGAGGGACACTTCCTGGAATCAAATGAATAGCATGATCATGATCACGAATAGGTGGGAGGCCTTTGGGAGTCTCAAATACCTTGGAATGATTGTCCAAGACTTTTTGGAGATCTAGAGAAATAGATGATTTTGATGTGGGAACCTCTAGTGAACATAATTGTGCAATTATGTCTCATTGTTCTTTCTTTAGAAGCTTTGTCATTTCGTTAGAGCTGATTATCCTTCCCAGTTTCCCTGCGATACCCCTTAATTCAACTTCCTTTCCTTCTGAAGAAAATTTCATGAAAAGTTCTTGAAAATTAAAAGCTATTGTACCCAATGATTGTAGCCATTAGACTCCTAGTACAACATCAGCACCACCCATTGGAATGGAAAGCATTGGGCTATTCGACACATATTCTCCCATGGATAGCTTGATATTATGGCACTTTCCTGAGCAAGTTATGGTTCCTCCACTTGCAACCATCACTTGACACTCTAGTGCTAGATATAGGAAGAAATTCAATTCCTTGGATATCTTACAATGAATAAAACTATGGGTACTTCCCAAATCAATCAACACTATTACGTTTTTCTTCTTGATATGCCCTTCTATCTTGATAATTTAAGGAGTGGTAATTCCATCTAATGCATTACAAGATATGGTCGGATTCATTTCTTCCTTTTCTAGGGTTTGTTCCTGGTGTATATCCTCTTGATTTGACATTTCTTGTTCCTTTTCTTCCTCCTCTTCACAATCTATGTAAAATAATTTCTTCTCAGCACACTTATGACCTTTAGTGTATTTGCTATCACAACTATAACAAAGCCCTTTTGCTCTTTTTTCTTCCAATTGTTGTGGTGTCAACCTTGTAGGTTGTGGATGGTTAAGGGCAACAACACTTCCATCTTTATGATTGTGAGTGGTAGGCTTCCTTGTTGCTGTAATTTTTCTTTCCATTTTTCTTGCCAACATGAACACCTTCTCCAATGAATCAGGTTCCCAAAGGCGGACCTCATGTTGGATGTTATCCTTTAGAGTCCCTATGAACACATCAATCCTCCTCCTCTAGAATATATTTTACCCTTATGTTCAATTTTTGGAAATCCTCAATGTGCTCCATCATTGAACCCTTTTGTTTGAGATTTATCAATTGGCTAAAAAAGTGTTGCTTTTTGTATCCTCATAATGTGCTATCATTTCATCCGTAAAAATAGCCCAAGTGACAATTTGTTTACGAGACCAAAGCCATTGATACCATACAAACTGATTTGGTTCCAAATATAAAGTTGCAATGCATACCTTTTGTGTGTTTTGGACATTATGGAGATTGAAAAATTGCTCCATCTGTAGTATCCATGTTGCAGGATCCTTTCCATCTAACTTCCTCATATCAATATTTGAAAGATGGTGGTTTTTTGATCCAACGTTAGAGTCTATGAAATCATGATTAACATTTATTTTGTTCTCATCATGAGTTTCCTTTACTACTCTTTCGCGATTAGTAAGCATTTCTTGTAGAAGTTTTGTCAAATCTTCCATCTTAGCTTCCACGCCATCCATCTTAGTTTCTGTCACTTTTTGTGCGAGTGAAATTTGTTGCACTTGTTCTCCTAATTTTAATATATAATGTTTCATTTCTTCCTCTTCTTCATGAGTCATGCTAGAGATTTTATGTTTCTTACTAGGTGTTTCAATTTTGTTTCTTCCAGGCATCAATTAATGATAATAATGCTTCCCTATGCCCTTTGAATTCCTTCAAACTATTTTATAAAACCAAACTTATGCAAAAATTAAAATGAAAATACACACATTTTTTCACTTTGTAGGAGCTGAATATTGAACGACTGTAACTCTGTAATTTCGGATCTCCAAGGTCTAAAATTGCAACCTGTAGTATCCCTCTGTGCCCTCTTTCTAATGCCACCAGTATGATTGAAAATGGATTCTCCAAGAAAGAGTTATGCCCCACCTCTTCCAATTAACAACCCTTAAGGAAAAGAGACCATAGAAAACATGGCAGATACAAGACTTCTTGGAAACCTTCCAAAGTGTTGATTTCTCAAACAAAATTTGTTGTGCAAGTTATACGTACATGATCTCACTTGTTTTGGAGAGAAATAATTTAATTTGACACCTTATGGCCTTTGTTTCTTTTATGCAAAATCAGATAGGATGGAAATTTTCCTATGATTCTGTAACAACTAATGAGGGAGGGTAAAAATGTACATTATAGGAGAACTTGGTTCAGCTAAAACTATTATACATAAATACAATAAAATATGGTGGTTTCTAGCCACTAAGACACTACTAATGGATCATCAAGAATTAGTTCTACAAAGATGTCAGAGAAATATAGAAGGGATGAGAGCTACTTCCTTGGAGGGAAGCAAGCTGAGATGGGATTTGTCCCAACAAGAATTGAAGGAGGAGGATCCCTACTGCTATCAGAATTTTGAGCAAGCACTTTCCAAAGTTCATCTGCATGTTGATTTTATTAAGAGGAGAAGTGCAGGTTGGATGGTACTTAGATTCAAGTTCCCTCTTTTTTGGTTGCCCACCTATCAATATCAACATCCATACCATAATATTGAAAAGCTTTTGGGGGTAGAGTTGGTAATTTCTCAAGGATATAGGGCCATAGGTGAAGACGTGGCAGTAACTTACAACCTCACACAAATTCACTCTCAGCATGTCAGGGATCAGTAACATGAGTTCACATTAGGACATGTAGAACTTTAAGTTGGGGGAAGGTGTTGGGTCACATAATTGTCATCTTTTTCCTATGTATTTTCCTTTTCATTTTACTCTTTTTTACCAACAGGACCATATCTTATTACTATAACAACCCTTATTCACTTAATTATGTCATTTTTCACTTTTCACTTTTCACTTTCTTATTACAATTCTACTTACAACTTGACATTAGAAATAATGTCTTGGGCTACTTTTTATCATAAAACTAATCTATGGCTTGTTTTATGTTTGAATGGTTTATCGAAGTTTGTTGTTATAGGATTACATTTCAGTTCCTCTATTGATTTGGATTAAAGAATCTATGAGTTTTTTTAGTTACAAAGACAGTTTGTTTAAGCACATGTTGTTTTTCCTAATCATGCTAGATCTAGGAACGTGTTTAGGTCAAGAAACAACTCATTACTCAAAGATATTTGTGGAGCATCTAGATCATTTGGTTGATATCTTTTGTAACTTTATTTGTAATCAAAGGAAATTGTTAAGTTTCACCCCTTCCATGGAAATAGTCGCATAACAATTAAGATATCTTTTTATTTTAAGATCACTTGAGAAGATAAATATTCTCATGATAATAGTCTAATTGTAATTAATATCTCTAAAAGAAAGTATTGTTTTCCCATAAGGGCTAGCTAGTTAGAAAGAGCGAAGATCAGAGAACAAGATTGGAAGGGGGAAACAACAAAACTTTGTAATCTTGATACTTTTATTAATGCAAAATCTCAATTTTGTGGTTCAACAATTTCCTCTAAGTAGCCCATGAGCTCTTTAGTGCATCATCCCCTGCTGAGGAAGAAGAGAACTCCTTCTTAGCAGGGATCATTGGTTAGTTAGAGTAAAATAATTAATTACATAATTTCTTCTTAGTTATGTGATTGTTGTTACTAATGCCACTATAGTTGATTATATGTGTAATTTAATTTATTGCAATAAGATTTGGATGATGTGACAACTTGAGTCATGGACCAGTCCCTCATATTAGTGTGGTAGTGAATTATTTTCTTTATTGTTGCAATTTGGATTGCACTTTCTTGTATGTGTGAAAAATGAATGTGTGATGGTATTTAGAAGTGCTATGAGAGTGAATAAGTGACAAAGTAGCTTATTCTATAATATTTTCTTGCATTGAATTTGTATGGAGTGTGTAACAACTTTATTGATTGCTGAGAGTGAGTGTGCAACGAATTTTGGTTGAGATTGTTTTATACTAGTCATCATTTTCCTTAGCGTAGACTTTACACGACAATATTGTAAAAATTAAGCCTACCTAGATCGATAATTAAGTGTAAGAGTGGATATATTGTTATGATTTAAAGGAACAATTGTTTCACCAAATAATGACTATGATCCAACATGACTGTGGGGTGGGTACCTGGGAAGTTAGCTTAGAGGGTACCTGGAGCCCTGGAGCAACATGATTGTTGAGTTAGTACCTTGGAGAATAGTCTATAGGGTACCTAGGCCTTGGAGAATCCACTTTGGATTGAAAATTTGGTTGTGCAGGACATGCTTTCGTTTGGGTGCTTCCTACGATAGGAAATCGAGCCTATGCATGTATCGGAAAAGAAGAAGGCATCAAATCAAGATAAGTACCCATGCTTTATTGATCTTCTGAATCTTTAAATTATGAGCATGATTTATGATAGCATGGATTTAAGCTAAAGTAATGATATGTTTTACTTGATAATGATTTGATTTATGCACTAACCTGGTTGTTGTAGGAATTATGGAAAATTCCAAGTTCACTTCAAGAATAAAGTACTAATGAGGTATAATTTACATTCATTACATTTTCCTTATGATGAGCCTCATGCATTTGTGTGTCCATGATGCAATAATAGACATGAGACTGCCCAGTTCAAATGGACAAAGTGGGCCACAGTATGGAACAATAGAAATGTGTAAAAGCCAAAGTTTTAGGAACAGGGCCATTGTGGGACACTAGCACCAATGATGACAACCAATTTTCCATAAAGCATGTTATGAAAAGTATGATAATTTTTGGGTAGGGATATGCCTTAGTTTTGAGACCCCTTTAATGTGAGGATGCATGGAATAGGGGGTGACTGGATTTCCTAAGTGACAAGGAAGAAGAGAAGGGAAGGTCAGAAAAAAGAGTTTTTGGTCATGAGCATAGCTAGTTGGAATTAGAAGCACATTGGGAGTGTGCCTGAAAATAATGAGCCAGAAACAGTTCATTGAAGGAACAAAGAGCGCAAGGATAGAAACGTTGGACATTAGATGAAGACAACATTCCAAGAGAAGGGAACAAATCCAAGATTGGATTGAATTAAAAGACAACAAAAGGAGCCATTGGAAAATGACCAATTTTATAAAATAAAGTTTACTTAGTGGTTGGACAAGCCAATGTGCATATAAATTTTATTGTAAAAGGATAAAATGAGTTGTATGTATAAATCTCCAAATCCATTGTGTTGTGTATTTTTAGGAGTTATTGTATAATATATACAATCATTGAACACTGAGGGTGGTGTTCCCCCAAGGGGGAGGGGTTTTTAATTACCCTAGTCACATTTACCGCTTATTTTTAAGCATTGTAGATCTAATTAAATGGGTTGAGTTGGGGACACAAATTCTAGAGTCGAGGGGGAGGGGGAAGACTACTTTGGATGTTGACTACCTTGGTGGAAGCATAAGTGTGCACAAGGGACAGGTTGCATAAACATCAACTGGAAATGAGTACAAAGAACATGCCTCTTTGTAATTGCAGGCAAGTAAATAAGGACAACAAACTAATAGAGATATGGCCATGAAATAAGGAACAAATTGGTGATTAGGAGCACATAGAGATTGTTTCCACCTGTGGTAATAGTTGACAACTAAAAGGAAAAAAAAATATAGGATACACAGTCGAAGCTAGCATGGTTCTCACTGGTTGGAGAAACACTGGTTAGGCAAGCAGAAAATAAATTATGCGAACACAACAAAATAGTAGATCAAACACATGAAACCTCCCACACTCCTCTTTTGACATCAATAGTCACAGTCCGAAGGGGGGTAGCAACATCTCATTCTAGGATAATTTTGAGGAGGCTTAAGGTATCCCGAGCATTGGGGATGTTCATAATTTCTTCTACAAACATATCTACATTTTAGGCAAGCATGAAATCCTCGTTTGGGAGAGCAGCAAGGACATGCACTTCATCATCAACCACCAAAACTCCTATGTCTTCCTCCATAAATGTTAGTGTAGGTTTAGCTTGCTCTCGAAGGTGATTTGTGGAGTCGAGTTAATTTGCACAATGTGGTTGCAGGCACCAAGCTTATGTGCCACTTGCCTATCATTTCCCTCTCTCACATCACACTTTCTCTCAGTCTTTAAGATAAACCATACACAACATTCCCAAAGGCTCTATTTCACATGAGTGGTGTAGTACTGTAACTAATAAAGAGAGAGAGAGGGGGGATACCATGCAAGGAGAAGAAAATCAGGGGTTACAATGCATAAGAGATCAATTAGTGACCTACTCAGTCATTTTCATGCATTACTAGAGTGAGAAATGACAAGGAGTTTTCCCAAGTATGTGCTTCATAGGGGATTCAAGCAAGATTTGACTTTATCGAGCAAGTAGTCACAAGTGTAGAAGAACCATTACAAGCTCTGAAGGAAATTAGGAGGAACAACAATGAATAAGAAGAAAATTGAGCATAAAATTTTAGGAGAACCAATGAACAAGGTTTCCTTGCTTCACCAGTGATAAGAGGGCTATTGACTTCACTGGTAGTTATTGGTAGAGGTGATAGACCTTTGAAAGTCCTTGTGCATAACCTGGTTGTTGTGATATAGCTAGTGGGTGGAGGTGGTTGGCCCTTTGGAGTCCCCATTTCCAACTAGCAATATTGGGTTAATCCCTTGAGAAAAATCTCCCCCGCAGGCTTTGGAACCTGGCTCGATGGTGATTTAGTTGCAAGGATGACCACTGTGTAGCCCAACCTATGGTTGGGTGGAGAGTTGTAGTTCCTGACTTAGTTTCCCATACTACACTTCAAGATAAGTATTTACCCTTTTTTAACATATGCCATCAATTTCTTGTTATGTTTATTAGTCCAATGTTCTTCTCACTGAATGCTTAAGCATGGTTTTCTCGTATGGTTAAGTTGGCTTTAAGTTGATAGTTTCTAGGTTGATGTTGAGAGTATGAATGATTTCTATGTCATGTTATAGAGTTACTAAATTGTCTCAAAGATGTGGTGAATAAGACTTTATGTGGATGGTTTAATATGGTTGTCACTTGTACTAAATCTCCACGTTGCATTTTTGAATGAGTCTCTTGAATCGTTCATGAATAGAAGGAGTATTAATGCTCTGGTTGCTTGCAACTGAATGAGTTTCTCATATTACTAGGACGTTGATGAAGTGGAAGGATTCCAATAGAGATCACTTGGTAAATTAAAAATATCTCTCTTAATATGTGATTTGTACTACTTGCATAAAGTTCTCATGGCTCTAGTTAGCATCAACATGAGGTATGACCTGTTGTTTTAAGGGTAGAGATATTTTGTTGTGACCATTTCCAATGAGGAGTTTGAATAATAAATTTTATAGAATTCATGTACAATAAATAGATGTTTGTTGAAATATCTCTTAATACTATAATTTCATTTATATTTTGTGTGTGATGAAAATTTGTCGAGGAACTAGTTACAAAAATGTTACTCAACCTTTTGTGTGAATTGTGGTCATGGCTTGCTAAATTCCAATCTGAAATGTTGGATTGGAAAGTGCTCAACGATGAGTTGACTACCATGTATATAACTATGTCCCTGCACAATTGAAACAACACAATATAAACCTGAGAACTAAAATCAAGAACCCTATGTGTGTATGGACTATTGGGTATAGTTAAACCCAACAATTGAATGTGGCTTCGACACTATTGAGGATAGGAGGGTTTGCATTGATATTTTCAGGAAGAAAAAGCATGATATATTCATAAAAGAAGATTACATATTGCAAATGCAAGAAGCATTATGCAGAAACGTGGACCGAGCCACATACAAAAATACTCCAAAAGGAGTATCCAGAAATGCCCTCAGATAAGGCATCAGATAAAGGAATAAACCCCAGAAAATCTACTTTAACATATCCCAAATAAAGCCCCAAAAGGCTAATATTGTGCCCCAGGAACAACGCAACCCATCGATAAAGTGCAGAGGTGGCACCAATGCACCAAGTAGGTAAGCATCTGAAGATAGGAAAAGAGAGCAACCAACATTAGATCTGTCCGCCCAATATGAAAGGAGAGGCATGAAATGAGGAAGAGAGCAACAAAAGTAGCCACTCCTTCCTTGCCCCCTCAAACTCTCCACCCGAATTAGGCTAGAAACAGAGGAAGAAACACTGCCTCAATCATCCACATCTGCCTGCAGAAAAGGACCATCTAAATCATCCATAGAAGTGGCACGAAACAGAGCAAAGCATTGTTGTTCCCTCAACTCTCCAGAGGATATGCCGCAGCCAGAACAATCCAAACTACCACCGAGAAGGAGAAGACCCCCGCTTAGAGAAAAACTAAAATACCAGAAGATGAAACGAGCCTGCAAGACGAAACCCTCTCTGCTTGCCTCTTGTCGCTCGACTCAAGAGAGCTCGCACCTCACGCCGATCGCCGCTTGCCTCTGGAGAATCCCTTGCTACCTGTGGAGAAAACCTCGTTGATCGCCGCTTTGGAGAAGCCCTCACTACCTGTTGTTAACCGTTGCCTGCTCCTGCCTACCTGCTATCCGCTGTCGTTGCCTGCCTGTTTTCCGCTGCCTCTGTCTGCTATGCTATCTGCTACCTCTGTCTGATATGATATCTGTTGCCTCTATCTGCTATGCTATCCGCTGCCCCTTGTCTACTACGTCTACTATGCTATCTGCTGCCCCTGTCTGCTATCTCACCGCTTTACCTACAAAAACAAGAAAGACCCGGGAGCATCCAATCGACTTTTCTCGTTGAACCTGCAGAAAACCCCAAACAATAAATCCGACAACAAAAACCTAGCAAACTGCACCAAGGAAGAACCCTCGTAGCTCACCGCTCGCTCACTGAAAACACCTCTCCGTTGTCTGGATTCTTCACTCAATGCTGTCGCCTGAGCAAAAATGGATGCCTTGGTTTGCCGCTCGTCGCTCGCCCTCAAAAACACTAAAACTAGCCGTGATCTTGCTGTATAGCTGCACCCAAAACGTGAACACCTCGCCGTTGACTAGATTCTCCACTCAGTGCTGTCACCTGTGCGAAAATGGACGCCCTGGTTCACCGCTCGCTGCTCCAGCTACTTCCCTCAAGAACCTCAATCTCGAAAAACTAAACTTAGCTGTGTTCTTGCTGAAGCACTGCACCTAGACTGAAAAACACCTCGCCATTGTCTGGATTCTTCACTCACTGCTGTCACCTGTGCAAAAATGGACGCTGTGGTTCACCGTTCACCGCTCGCTCTGGTTCGCCACTCGCTGCTCCCTCTGGCTCGGAGATGCATTTCATAAGATATTTCTCATTACAAACATACAATATACCAGACATTTTATTCAGTTTTGTACCAAGGGTTTGCATTAATATATCACTGTGTGGTAAAAGAGAATGTTACAGTCCATAACTCCAATCTCTATTTGAAAAGGATGCTCTAGTGTGAAATCTCACATATTTTGTTTACACTATTAATAGAATTGGAATCGTAATTAAGAATCTTCCTTCACTGCATATGTCACGGGAATGCATCCCATTTATTAAGAGGTTGATTTTATTCTATATTTAGTTAATCCTTGGTTGTAGGGACAAATATATATATGAGTGTGTGGTTTTCACCAATTGTTCTTGAACACTTACATGAAATCCAAATAATTCCAATTATCCCATAAGAAATATGAATAGCTCGTTCTGTGTGTAGTTTTGGAAGGAAATCTCTTAATATGAAGAATGTCATATGTAGAGTAGTCCTTACAAGTCTTTACATGAATTATACAATACACAAGAAGCATGAAATGGGTATTAAACCCTCTTGTATAAACATATACAAAATGGTGGTCTGTTGAATAGGTACAATATATATTCATTCGCTGGAGTTAACAACAAATAAACAACCCTATGGGGTGCCATGCCTAGCATATCGCGTGGATACCTTATATAAGTAACCTAAAAATACGTAGGCAATGTATAGATTAAATAGGTTGAAATGGTCGTTAGGCTGGATATGATACATCCTAGAGTAATGAGGCAAAGGGTTAACATGGAGAGTATTTAAATGTTGTAGAGACTAGCTTGGTCATAAACTCTCAACATAGACTGAGAGTAACTTATAGGCCTGAGTGTATTCTATAGGTCTGATTCTTGAACCGTGTATACTGAGTATGGTATATGGGTAATCACACCCAAATCCTCCTCATATGGCGCTCTATAAGGTTAGGACCTTTGGAATGTTTCGCTCCGTTGCATAGTGATCTTGTGACTTGGAGGAGGGGCCAAGAGTTAATGCCAAGTCATCAAAAGGTTAAGCGCTACAGTTATATAGTGAATTGATAAGTGGTGGAACCCTCGGTGGGAGACACATATCCCTTGTAGTACTGTAGTACATATCGGAAAGTCATATGGCAGAAGTGACCTGGTGCTGGAATGTGTTGAGCATGTACAAAGATCAATGGTGATGTCCAGAATCAAATCCTAATAGTCGCATTCATGTCCCCTGACCACAGTCGGATTAACAGAGGGGCCACGTAGACCTAGACTATGTGAATGTTTATAAGGTCTACTTGCAATAATATATAGATATAAGTGTATGGTAAGTGGGGACAGTAGAGGCCAAGGAGTATATACATATATCCATACAATAGTAAATTGGGGCCTTATGAACAAACTGCAATATATGTGTAGGTTGATCATATTATATAATTATAGTTGAATGTCATTAGTTACGTAGAAGCTTCACGGAGGGGTCACCCTTATGATGTGAATGACATCTACACTTTAATGTTGTTAATTTTCTATTTTTTTATGTTTAGTATAATCATTTAACTTAGTTATTTAATTATTAATAACAAATTTAATCTTCCAATTACAAATAACAATTGTAGATAAAACAATAAATCCAATGTATAATAGAAGATAAACAAGAGTAACAACAAGAAACACAATATTTGGTCAAAGAATAGGGAAAAACCTTTCAAAATATTCTTTTATTAGATTGTCATCAAATGTTCAACAAAGAGATACAATGTTCCAATTCATCAATAATGAGTCAAAGGTTAACAACTTTGACTATCCAATCAATTAACCAATATCCAATAATAGATGAGCCCAAAAGTCAAATTTGATCTAGAGTCAAAGTCTACAATTTTTGGTCAAAGTCAATAGCAGTGAACAACAGTCAAAGATGCCCTAACCAGTCAACATTCAACAATCAAATAAATTTGGTCAACAGTTAAACAATTTGGCCACCTCTTCTGGTGAAGCTTCAGTGAAAATAGTCTCAAAAAGACTTGGTCAAAGGAGAGAGAATGCTATGGTCAAACTTATGATTCTTGTAGTCAAAATCTAGTCAATAGAACTACGGTAAACCCAAGTCAAAGTTCCCAAAAAAAATTGCTCTTTCACCAAGAAATTTGACCTCCAAAAATCTACTTTGCAAGTCAAACCAAACCAAATGGTCATGTCAAAGGTGGTTAACAAATTCCCAAACAAAAAGTCAATGCACAAAATCAGATCAATCTCCTTCGCTTCACACATGTGAGCTCAAGCTCCTTAATTGTAGTCCTATACAAACCAATCAAGAGAGGAGAGAGAAGAAGATATGTAGAGTATATCTGTTTTGCAAGTATTTACATGAATTATACAATACACAAGAAGCATGAAATGGGTATTGAACCCTCTTGTATAAATATATACAAAATGGTGGTGGGTTGAATCGGTACAAAGTATATTCATTTGTTGGAGTTAACAACAAATAAACAACCTTGTGGGGTGCCATACCTAGCATACTGCGTGGATACTTTATATAAGTAACCTAAAAACACGTAGGCAATGTATAGATTAAATAGGTTGAAATGGTTGTAAGGCTGGATATGATACATCCTGGAGTAATGAGGTAGAGGGTTAACATGGAGAGTACTTAAGCGTTGTAGAGACTATCTTGGTCATAAACTCTTGACCTAGACTAAGAGTAACCTATAGACTTGAGTGTATTCTATAGGTCTAACCCTTGAACTGTGTACCGAGTATGGTATATGGGCAATCACACCCAAATCCTCCTCATATGGCACTCTATACACACACACACACACACACACACACGTTACTCTAAGATAAACCAAGAGAATGGAACTATTCGTGGATTGAATTCGCAACGAAGGTCCAAGAGACATTTCATTTTGCACATTGGAAATAGGGTGGCACTCACACAGAAGGTTAGGCCCTTTGGAATGTTTTGCTCGGTTCCATAGTGATATTGTGACTTGGAGGAGGGGCTAAGAGCTAATGCCAAATCGTTAAAAGGTTAAGCACTATGGTTATATAGTGAATTGATAAGTGGTGGAACCCTTAGTGGGAGGCATATATCCCTTGTAGTACTGTAGTACATATCGGAAAGTCATATGCCAAAAGTGACCTAGTGTTGGAATGTGTTGAGCATGTAAAAAGATCAATGGTGATGTCCGCAATCAAATCTCGATAGTCGCATTCACGTCCCCTCGCCGGAATCAGATTAACAGATGGACCATGTAGACCTAGACTTGTGAATGGTTATAAGATCTACTTGCAATAATATATAGATACAAGTGTATGGAAAGTGGAGACAGTAGAGGCCAAGGAGTATATAGATACATCCATACAATAGTAAATTGGGGCCTTATGAACGAACTGCAATATATGTGTAGGTTGAACACATTATATAATTATAGTTGAATGTCATTAGTTACGTAGAAGCTTCACGAAGGGGTCACCCTTATGATGTGAATGACATCTACACTTTAATGCTGTTAATTTTTTATTTTTCTATGCTTAGTACAATCATTTAACCTAGTTCTTCAATTAGCAACAACAAACTTAATCTTCTAATTACAAATAGCAATTGTAGATAAAACAATAAATCCAATGTATAATAGAAGACAAACAAGAGTAATAACAAGAAACACAACATTTGGTCAAAGACTAGGGAAAAACCTTGCAAGTGGGAAAAACCTTTCAAAACATTCTTTTATTAGATCATCATCAAATGTTCAACAAAGAGATACAATGTTCCAATTCATCAATAATGAGTCAAAGGTCAACAACTTTGACTATCCAATCAACTAACCAATATCCAATACTAGATGAGCCCAAAAGTCAAATTTGATCTTAAGTCAAAGTCTACAATTTTTGTTTAAATTCAATAGCAGTCAAAGATGCCCTAACCAGTCAACATTCAATAATCAAACCAACTTGGTCAACAATTAAACAATTTGGCCACATTTTCTAGTCAAACTTCAGTCAAAATAGTCTCAAAAAGACTTGGTCAAAGGAGAGAGAAAGCTATGATCAAACTTATGATTCTTGTAGTCAAAATCTAATCAATAGAAATATGGTAAACCCAAGTCAAAGTTCCCAAAAAAAATTGTTCCTTCACCAAGAAATTTGACCTCCAAAAATCTACTTTTGCAAGTCAAACCAAACCAAGATGCCATGTCAAAGGTGGTTAACGAATTCCCAAACAAAAAATCAATGCACAAAATCAGATCAATCTCCTTCCCCTCGGCTCAAGCTCCTTAATTGCAGTCCTATACAAACCAATCAAGAGAGGAGAGAGAATAAGATATGTGAGATGTGAAGTCCAAATGAGGTGACCTTGATTTGTATTTATATGTGATTTTGGAGACCAAATTTGTCTATTAGGCCAACCTGAACTTTTGTGAACTTGTGGGTTTTCCATCAAAAATGATATTTTTCTTTAACCAAATTAAATTCTTCTAAGGGAAAAGAGGGTCTTTTGTAGATGAGGAAGGTTGTCCAAAGGAGGGAATTTGTCCCTGAGATGCCAAAATAATACTCCCTCTCAGCTAAAGATAAATTTCCAATTGCCTCATGGATCTCATCTCATAAGTCTCATCATCATTATCACTGAACCAAGTCATATCTCGTCTCTGCTCATCTGTTGAACATTCTTGAATCTAAAGGAGAAGAATCATCATAATGGAGCTCATTAGAGTTCTTTTGAGGTAAAAAATGGGCCTCAAAACAAAAATGTACAAAAAAAATCAACTTTATAAAAACCAATAGGATCCAATATGATGATGTCAACCATGGGGGATGATTCACCATTTTTGGAGTAAAGAGGTAAAATGATCCAAAAGAAAAAAGAAAAAAACTTACTTTTTCAACTTGTATTTTCAACTTATGTCCCTACAATTTTACTCAAATTTCGAGCGGGAGAACTCATGGGATGCAAAATTTAATTTTTCATTCAAGGAGTACCCATGTTGCATATTTTCTATGAACTCTACTACACGAAAAATGTGAAATACATGAAAGACGTTATTCAAATCATTCTTTTTCATGTATTTCACATTTTTCATGTTGTAGGGTCTATCGAAAATATGAAACATGGGTACTCCTTGAATGAAGAATTAAATTCTGCATCCAACGAGTGACCCCACTTGGAATTTGAGTAAAGTAGTAGGGAGATAAGTTTAAAATATGAGTTGAAAAAATAGTTTTTTTTTCCTTGCAAAACTTGATGAGGTAATTTAATCTTATTTCATTATTTACACTATTGTTTTATAATGTTTCTTAGGAGGCACATTTAGACCTAAAAATTTCTCTAATGTAAGCTACAACACTCTATCTAAGCAGGATACTACTTACCATGAGGCAAGGATTACAACTATCCTTTTGCATGTCGATCTTACCAACTTGACCCTCAAGAGCCAGTGGTAGAGCACATGTATCCCTTCACTAAGGATACTACTTACTATGAATAGTAAAGATCACAGTTATCCCAATTCTCCTTATCCATTGGCCAAATGGGTGGAAATCCCAACTGGGTTATACTATGTCAAGTCCCAAAGATGACAATAGGCAGGATACTACTTACTGTGAGGTAGGGATCACAACTACCCTATTGTCTAGATTTCTCTCAACTG
The DNA here is from genome assembly GCA_000404065.3 of Pinus taeda. Lineage (NCBI taxonomy): Eukaryota > Viridiplantae > Streptophyta > Pinopsida > Pinales > Pinaceae > Pinus > Pinus taeda. The sequence goes on along the minus strand of APFE031044616.1, from coordinate 59,041 downwards.
CAGGAGCTCTCTGAGTCAATTCTTTTCCTTGGAAACCAAACAGAGGGAGAGAGCATAGCTCAGTGTTCCCAATCAGTCAAGACCCTTACCTAGGAGGGTCACATCCATTAGTCCAAGTTTCTCTTTAAAGACCAAGAACTTCCCTTTTGTTAAAGCCTTGGTGTGTATGTCTGTTGTATGCTCGTCAGTTGCAATATGATGGATTCTCACCATGTTTCGTATATATTGATAATTGACCTCAATATGCTTGGACTTGTCATGAAACACGGGATTCACTGCTAGTTGGATCCCACTCTTATTGTCGTAATATATCACCGTTGTATCCATAACCTACTCAAACAGTTCTCCAAAGAGCTTTCTCAACCATATTGTTGGGTAATTTAATTGTTGGTTAAATTACTTCATTTAATTATAGACCAAGGTTTCAGTAGAGAAATTTTGAGGTATAAAATGGGCCTTCTAAGGAAATTTTTAAAATAATAATGGAAATAATAAAATAAGATTAGATTACCTCATCAATTTTTGAAGTGAAAAAAAAAATAAAAAAAAATTCAAGTTGTATTTTCAACTCATATTCTAACAATTTAACTCAAATTTCGAGGGGATCACTCATTGGATGCAAAATTTAATTTCACATCCAAGGAGTACCCATGTTGAATACTTTTGATGGATCTTTATACACAAAATATGAGAAATACATGAAAGTATAGCATGCTTCATTGAAAATATTCAACATGAGTAATCCTTGGATGAAAAAATAAATTTTGCATCCAACAAGTGCTCACGCTCGAAATTTGAGTAAAATTGTAGGGAGATAAGTTGAAAAAGTAGTTCTCTCATATTTTTTTTTATCATTTTACCTTTTAACTCCAAAAATGGTGAATCATCTCCCATGGTTGGCATCATCATCTTCAACTCTATTGGTTCTTATAAATTTTATTTTGGTTGTACATTTTTGTTTTGAGATACATTTTTTGTAGAAATTTGAATAATATAACACTTATTCACAGAGACTATCTTGATTATACACTATTTGTAGAATGCATGCATAATACATAACCTCCTCTACCATTGATCATCAATTTGAGGAATTAAAAAAAACAATCACATGCGCACATTGAAACATCAATCACACATATCAACATAGTATGTAATGGGGAAAGCATACAGCTGAAAACCCCCAACTATCTGTATATTATAATGATAGAGAACATGTAACAATACATAGTACAATATTCCTCACAAGTACTCAGTACTATCTCCACATGCTACACACAAAATAGCTCAGATCTGAACAAGTCACGAGTTCAAATCTCCTCCACTGTTTGCCTGCCTCTACTGCGCAACCTAAGTTGAGAATAGATCAGATCCAAGTTCGAATGCCCTTGGCTTGTACTGTGCAATCCTCATTGGCAATCTTGATAAATGATTATGCAAATCACATGCACATCTATAGTCACAACTAATAGTAGTCTCACCCTTTCACCCACCTCTAACACTTGTCTCAACTGAACTGTCCATGCACTGAGTTAACTGATGTATTCTTTAGTTGATTTATGAGTTAATAATTAGTGAATTAATTAATAATTAATTCACACCACTCAACACTAGTGTATTTGTCAGTTAGACTAAATACAACTAGTTCAACTAAGTCAAACTGAACACAACTCCATCAACTCCTCAATCAACTCCACCAAACTCAATCACTTGAGTTCTAACTGAAGTCCATCATGCAATATCTCAACTAACCCATAGGAAAAGCGTATTTCCTTCTGGAAGTTGCATGTGCCACATCCGTAGCTCGAACTGAAGTGCTGCAAGAGTATAAGATAATGTTTATAGTCCAAATATTATTAAGAGCTAATAATATTCGACTGTTCTATTTTTGACTCACAGTCTAAAAATAGACTTTGCCCATATGTCTAAAAATAGAGGTCCATCTATTTTTACCAACATGACCAATCATCCATAAATAGAATCCTGCAACTC
>APFE031044616.1:0-52751 GCA_000404065.3 Pinus taeda | reverse complement strand
AATAATTATGCCCAAACATTTATAGTGAAAATGAGATCTTTGTCACTTACAATAATCTTTGGGTTTCCATGTAGCTTTTGAATTGTTTCCATGAATGCAGTAGCAACTATATTGGCTTTAAAAGGATGAGATAATGCACAAAAGTGTGCATACTTGATATCAATTACCACCATAATGACAGTATTTCCTTCGAACTTGGGTAAAACTGTGATGAAATCAATTAAGACCTCCTCCCAACGCTGAATTGGAATGGATAAAGGTTATAACACACTCGAGGTCTTAACTGTCTCAACTTTATTTTGTTGGAAAATCAGATATTGTGCCACAAACTTATGAATATTAGATTTAAGGCTATCCCAAAAAAAATTCCTTCTTGGGCCTATGGTAAGTTTTTAAAAATCCTGAGTGCTCTCAGAAGGGGGAGGTGTGCAATTCCAAAAGAACCTTTGTTTGAGTTGGGAATTCTTACATAGATATAAGAGCCCTTTGTACCATAATGAACCATTTTTCCATATAAATGTAGATGTACTGGGATCTTACTACAATTTTTGAATGGGTATCCACACCTCTTCATCATTCTTCCATTCATCCCTTACTTCATTTATCCAATCATGTTGGATAATAGAAATAGCATAGAGAAATGATTCCACATGCTCATCCTTTCTTGACAGTGCATCTACAACAACATTTTTCTTCTCTTTGTTTAGATGATTTCAAAGTCATAACCCAACATCTTTGTGACCCATTTTTGTTGCTCTTCTAAAGATAATACTTGCTCCAAAATGTATCTAAGACTATCATGATCTGGTTTTACCTTGGAGTGTCTTCCCATTTAGTAAGGTCGTCATTGCTTTAGTGTATGTAGTCTTTCCAACATTTCTTTCTCATAAATAGGTTTACATAAGTACTCTCCCTTGATTGGATGACTTTCAAAAGAAATGGGTCTTCCTTCTTGAATTAAAACAACACCAATTCCATTTCTTGAGGCATCACAATCCACAATAAAGGTTTTTGTGAATTTTGTTGTAGCTAAGATTGATTCTTGTCACATTGCCTCTTAAATATGTTCAAATGCCTTAGATGTTTCTAGAGTCCAAGAAAATGCATCTTTCTTCAGTAATCTTGTTAGAGGTGTTGTTATTCTCCCATAATTCTTTACAAACTTGTGATAATACCTTGTCAACCCGAGAAATCCTCAAAGATGATTTAGTCTTGAGGGGATTTTTCATTCCTTAATGGCTTTAATTTTGTTAAGGTCTACCTTAACACCCTGATGAGATACAAAATGAACCAAATATTCCACCTCCTATACTCCAAAGAAACATTTGGAACTTTTTGCATATAATTATTTCTCCTCCACTAGTTTGAGCACCCTATCAACATTTTGAACATAATCCTTCCAAGACTTGTTGTAGATTAGTATATCATCAAAAAATATTAACACAAATTTTCGAAGGAATGGTTTGAAAATGGAATTCGTTAAACTTTGAAATGTGGAAGGTACATTAGTAAGGCCAAAATCCATGACCAGAAATTCATAATGACCTTCATGAGCTCTGAATGTTATTTTCAGAATGTCTTCAATCTTCATTCTAATTTGATGATATCCTAAACGAAGATCCAACTTCGTGAAGTAAATTACTCCATGTAATTCATCCAATAATCTACCAATGACAAGAATGGGAAATTTAACTTTAATAATGAGCTTGTTGAGCTCCCTATAATATGCACACATATGCCATGATTCATCCTCCTTGAGTACCACTAATATTAGAGGAGAGAAATAACTTTGGCCAGTTTGAATTATACCGACCTCTAGCATTTCTACAACCATACATTTAATTTCACTCTTTTGGGCATAGGGATATCTATAAGGTTTGATGTTTGGAGGAACACTTCCTAGAATCAAGTGAATAACATGATCATAATCAATAATAGGTGGGAGGCCTTTGGGATTATCAAATACCTTGGAATGATAGTCCAAGACTTTTTGGAGATTTGAAGCAATGGATGGATTTGATCTTTCAACCTCTAGTGAGCATAATTATGCAATAATGCCCCATTTTTATTTATTCAAAAGGTTTCTCCTTCCATTAGATATGATTATCTTCCTTGGTTTCCTTGCGATACCCCTTAATTTAATTTCCTTTCCTTCCTAGAAAAACAATCAAGAAAAGTACTTGAAAATTAATAGCTATCATCTCCAAATAATCTAACCATTGGACTCCTATTACAACATCAACACCACCCACTATTCAATACATATTCCCCAATGGTTAACTTTATTTTATGGCACTTTCCAGAGACATTTATAGTTCCTCCATTTGTAACCATCACTTGACACTCTCGTGCTAGATATAGGAGGTAATTCAATTCCTTGGCTATCTTACAATGAACAAAATTATCAGTACTACCTCAATCAATCAACACTAGCACCTTTTTATTCTTAATATATCCTTCTATATTGAGAGTTTGAGGAGTGGCAATTCCCACCAATGCATTATGATATATGTTCGAATTCATTTCTTCTTTCTATGAGGTTGGTTCTTGGTGTATATCCTCTTCTTTTGATGCCTCTTATTAATTGTTTCCTCCTCTTCACAATCTATATAAAATAATTTCTTCTCAACACACTTATGACCTTTAGTGTATTGTATATCACAACTATAACAAAGCCCTTTTGCTTTTTTTCCATCTAGTTTTTGTGGTGTCAACCCTGTAGGTTGTGGGAGGCTAGAAGCAACAACACTTCCACCTTTATAGTTGTGAGTGGTAGACTTCCTTGTTGCCATCATTTTTCTTTCAACTTTTCTTTCCACCCTAAATGTTGTCTCTAATGAATTAAATTCCCAAAGGAAAACCTCATGTTGGATGTTATCCTTTAAAGTCACTATGAACACGTCAATCTTATGAACCTCTGCAATATCAATTACCCTGATATTCAATTTTTGGAAGTCTTTAATATGCTTTTCCATTGAACAAAATTTTTTGAGATTTATCAATTGGCTAAAGGTGTTTCTCTTTGTATCTTCATAATGTAATATCATTTCCTCCATAAAATTTGACTAAGTTATAAGTGGTTTACGAGAACAAAGTCATTGATACCATACAAACTCATTGGGTTCTAACTATAAAGATGTAATGTGTACCTTTTTTGTGTGTTGCACATCATGTAGATCAAAGTATTGCTCCATCTATAGTATCCATGTTACTAGATCTTTACTATCAAACTTCCCCATATCAATCTTTGGAATGTGGTTGGTCTTCAACCCAATGTTAGAGTCTCTAAAATCATGATTAACATTCCTTTTGTTCTCACTATGAGTTTCATGGAATACATTGTCGCCATTAGGAAGCATTTCTTGTAGCAACTTTGTCAAACCTTCGATATTTGTTTTTAAACAACCCTCCAGACCTTCCATATCTATTTTTATTATTATAAACCATCCATCTCAACATTCATCATCACCTCCAATTAATTTTTGGTTACTCTTTGTGAGAGTGAAATTTGTTGCACTTGGTGTCGTAATTTTGATATATCATGTTGTGTTTCTTCTTCTTCTTCATGTGTCATAGTATATCTTTCTGGTTGCTTATTGGGAGTATCCATTTTCTTTGTTTCGAGGAATATTAGAACAAAATAATGATATATATGCTTTACTATGCGCTTTTAATTGCTTCAGACTAATTTTTCAAACAAAACTTATGCAAATTTTAAAAAATACACACCCTTTTTTAACTATTTTTTGGAGCTTCATATTGAAACTATTGTATCTGTGTAATTTCGGCCACCCAAGGTCTAAAATTTTGCCTTGTGGTATCCCTTTGAGTCTTCTTTCCAACATCGCAATTCAAACCAAGATTAGATTCTTCACGATATAGTTATCACAAATCTCCCATGATGGCCTAAGTATGGGTTGATTCAGTAGAGCGGACTTGTACGGGATGCCACGTGTCACTGTTTCAACCTTCGGCCCTAAAATTGATACATGACAAATTACAGTTTGTTCACTTTCAGCGAATTTTTATAGAATTCAAAAAGAAAGTTATGACTATTTTCCATAGGCCACTTATTTGAGATTGAATTCTGGAGCATGTAGAAACCCTAACTTCTTCAGACAAAAAATGTAGCGAACTAACATTTGAAATTTTTACACGAAGTTCACCAAGATATCAGTGCCACGTGGTCGAAATTTAATATTCTGAAGCCTTGTAGAAAAAATTATAGATAAAATTCCAAGATGACTTGTTTGAAGCAGCGAAACCCTAGAATTTAAAGCTCTCATCATACCAAATGTTATGCAACTAGATCACAAAATAGGAGAAAATATAGATCAATGACTTGAAAATTAGCCTCTTTGAGGGGCAACCTCCTTTACAACACATAAATGAAATTCTTGGTATACAAATGACAATACCTCCTTGGTATATGTAGGAGTCTAAGGGGTCACAATATATTGAGAACCTACATAACAATAATAGTGTAAGGGCACAACAATAACAATATGGGGGCTACATGGGCACAACAATAACAATGAGGGGGCTACACTAACAATAATAATAAGGAAGATGCACTAGTATTATAGGGACCTAACACATTTCTTGGTTTTATATTGATTTAAGAGCATATGACTACTATATTATAGAACATGGCATTCCATTGAAGAAAACAAGTCAAACCATTCTTGTAGAAATTGAGAAAATTTCATCCAATGTTGGAACCCCTAATCCAAAAAGTATTGAACAATTACTAAATATTATAATGATTTTTTAAGTCATACATTTAAAATAGGTAGTTAATATACTTCCTATAAGGAGATATTTAGGTCAATAAATACTGTATGCATACTTTTAGAACCTAAATCAAGCATTTAATATATAAAAATACCATGTTCATCATATGGGGTAGATTATATCGCTAGTAACTACTTTAAAGATACTCTTTCATGTAAATGACATCTATGGCTATAACCAACTATTGGAAGCGAAAGAAGATTGGATGAAAACCTTGTTTCACATGAAATTGGGAATTCACCTATCAATTGATGACCATTGGATTAATTAACACTGGTTCCACTTTCCAACAACATATGGACATACCTCTCATGGGACTAATAAATTAGAATGTTTTGGTTTAACAATACAATATAAGAGTTTACTCAAAATCAAGGTAGACCACATGCAATAGATAAGACATGTATTTGAGAGATGTTGGAAGAAAGGCATTTCCCTTAATACCAAGAGGAACATTTTTTCTTTTCTATATCGAATGTTAAACTTCTTGGCCATATCATATTGAAAGATAGGATTCTCAAAATCATGTAGATTCACATATCAAATAGCAAGAAGGAAATGCAATCCCTTTTCAACAAGATAAAGTTGTTTGAAGTTTTAAGCTTAATTTTGCATAAACCATTAAACCACATTAGAAACAAATTAGAATTCATGTTATCTTCAAATATAGACCTATAGAAAATGAATCTTTTAAAAATATCAAACTTGTGATAATAAAATCTCATGCACCTCACATCCTTAATTCTGACGAAGAATTTTCTAGTACATAATTACATTTGACCATTCCCTTACAATATTACTCACATACAAGGATAAGAAAGGGGATGAAGATAGGGAGTTGAATTAAACTATTTGTCCATTATTATAAAAGAATTTCTAGTTTTAAAGTTTGTTAAGAAATTGAGACCCTACATTCTAAAAATTACACTAAGAGTAATTTCCACTCACTCCTTATTCTTTCAAAAAGAATTGGATAAGAAATGGCAGTTGGATCACTGTCATTTAAGAATTTTGCTTGAAATTCAAATGCCAAAAAACAGTTAAAGTTCAAGTTTTATGTCAACTAGGAGTAGAATGCAAGACCCAAAAAAAAAATCTAAAGAGACCCAACTTTACCCAACTAACACGTGTAAAAAGGACTAGGAAAACAAAATCTCATTATGCACTCAATAAATAGTAACTGTCCAAACTATAATAGACTACTAATATGAAAAATCAAAACATTTCTTATAAACATGTGAGAGTCCACTAAATTTAAATAGAAAGTAAATTGAAACTTTTCTTATAGACATGCAAGAGTCTACTGAATTTAAATGAAAAGTAAAGAAGGGTGTCAATTCTAAAATATACTCAACACTAATTCATGAATGGTGTATCATTCCATAGGAACTACAACAATGTCACTATTCCTAGAGAAGCATGATGTTGACCAAGTTCTCAAGGAAATACATGATGGCTTAATTGGAAGACAAGTTGTTGACAACACTACATATGTATTATCGACCAATGTTATTCAAAGATTCGCACCCATATGGTCCAATGCATCAAATTTTCCATACTAATGCTAGAAGAGACAAGTTCAATGCTATTTAAAAACTCTCATGCATATAGTTTAATGCATCAAGTTTACCATACTAGTGTTAGAAGAAACAAAGGACTTGCTATAGCATGTTAGCTTGTTTTAATTGATGACCATTTTAGCATTGGGATCTATAGATTATCATGGAGAAAAAAGCTAAATCTTGAAATTAACATATATACATTTCAACTATTACATATTATTTTACAAGATGGAGAAAAAAGTCTCATTGAACAAAATAAGTGAAGGAATGATCATCCATTGATTTTAATTACAAAGTTTGGGGTTTTTCAATTCTTGTTTTCTAATAATGTTACCCATTTTTATTTTCTGTATTCAAGATTATGTGATCCATAATGAATTAAACAAAGTCTTTTAGTAGAAATTACATGAGAGAATATTTTGGCCGACGTGTTTGGAACCAGCAAGTGTGGTTCATCATCAAGACCAGATGAAGAGATAAACCATGGCAAAGGCTTAAATAGAGAACAATGACTAATAAAAATATACTAATATTTTTATTAAATTACTATACAGATTATTATCTTTAAACAAATAATATAATTAAATCTACAAACAAAACAATTAATTAAAATTTAAAAAAAACTATAATTAATTACAAACAAATTAACACAGTACACTTTTGTTAACACAGTACACTTGCACATGTTTTGTAGATCCATATAATGAAATCATCAAATGTTTTAGGGACCACTACAATGACATCGAAGTCTTCCTTGTAAACCTTACCATACTTTATGAGTCAGGCCATTTCAATTGGTCTAGACACTTGCAGAATACAAAACAGGGAAGGTGAGGTGGGACTTCTCCATATTCATGGCTACTGAAGTGGTGCGTTCCTCTTAAACTAAAATGTTTTACCTGGTTGACTCTCGACAACCGCATCCTCACTTGAGAGAATCTGATGAAGAGGGGCTACCAGGGTCTTGGAAGATGCCATCTGTATGGTTCTGCTTTTGAAGATTGTGTGCACCTGTTCTTGGAATGCCCGTTCGCCAATGCCATTTGGGAAGAAGTCTCAGATATGTTGAAGGGGACTGGTCCTGTATTATTTCGTGCCTCCTGTACTGGTTCTCTAGGCAGAGAGCCCATAGAGCAATCTCTCTATAAGTTTTATGGGGAATTTGATGTACCAGAAATGCCTCTGTTTTTTAAAATAAGCCTCTAGATATTATGTCCACCAGTATCAAAATCATAGGCTACTTCCTGGAGATTGGCCCTTGGATCTCAGGCCTCCCCTACGCGCTGTCTCTTTCATGGACCTGGTGGATTCGTTTCCAATGGGCTTCTTTGATGGGCCTGGATTGGGGTCTTGGATCTCAGGCCTCCCCTGCACGCTGGCTCTTTCATGGACCTGGTGGATTCGTTTCCAATTGGCTTCTTTGATGGGCCTGGATTGGGGTTTTGGAACTCAGGCCTCCCCTGCTCGCTGTCTCTTTCATGGCCTGGTGGATTCGTTTCCAATTGGCTTCTTTGATGGGCCTGGATTGGGGTCTTTGTGGATGTGGTGCTTTTGTCAAGCTTTGCCGTGCTTGAGCATATCGTTTTTTCTGGCATAGAGGGTCTGGAGGCAATTGCCGGGCTGAGGTTGTGGCTATGTAGGGGGTGCTCTAGTGTGTTGTATGGCTCTTATTAATAAGATCAAGATTGTGGGGATTCATAAACTGTTTTTGAATTCATTCAAGGGAAAAACTCTCTTGAGGTTCTTCTCTTTCACCATTGGATGGCCAATATCTTGTCTATGCTTCCATCTTTCCTGGACATCTAGATTCAACATGTGTATCATGAGCAAAATTTGGAGGCGGATGCCCTTTCCAGGCGTGGGGTTTCTCTCCAACCTGGGCCGATGTTTGTTTGAAATCCTGCTCAACAGAGATGTTTGCGAGTCAGAGTCCTTTGCCACTTAGCCCGGGATGGTTTTTCCTCCTTTTCTGGTTTCTTTTTGTTATGAGCCTGAGATGGTTTATCTGGCTTTCCTTTGCCCCCTCTGGGCGGGCTTGGTTCCTTTTTCGCTATTCAATGTATTGGAGTTTCATCTCTGTTCGTTTTTGGTCTTCGCTGATTCTCTGTAGATATTCCATCATCCAGATAGAGGTCCTTCTCCTTCATCACTGGATGGCCAATATCTTGTCTATGCTTCCATCTTTCCTAGACATCTAGATTCAACATGTGTATCATGAGCAAAATTTGGAGGCGGATGCCCTTTCCAGGCGTGGGGTTTCTCTCCAACCTGGGCCGATGGTTTTTGAAACCCTGCTCAACAGAGATGTTTGCTAGTCAGTCTCCTTTGCCACCTAGCCCGGGATGGTTTTTCCTCTTTTCTGGTTTCTTTTTGTCATGAGCCTGGGATGGTTTATCTGGCTTTCCTTTTCGGCCCCCTCTCGGCGGGCTTGGTTCCTTTCTTTGCTATTCAATGTATGGGAGCTTCATCTCTGTTCCTTTTTGGTCTTCGCTGATTCTCTGTAGATAGTCCATCATCCAAATATCTGGTGTTTTTCTTGAAATTCGAAGTAAGCAGCTAAGTTATCAACTAGCTAACCCCGATCATCTACGAGGTCAAGAAGATTCATATATTCCAGGTAAATGTAATTGAACTAATGGTTAGATCTCTGTGCACTGGGTGTTTCAATGGTTAACGAGAAAAATTTACTAACAGAAACAGAAAAGACATACGCATTCACCACAAATATTTATTATAATATTTATATTTATTATAAAAAATTAAGCATACTGTCTTTCTCTCTTATATTATATTGGAAAAGGTATTATTAATACAAATTTATTGTCAAGCTATTACACAGTATGTCCATTATTGTTCTGTCTCTCATATTATTTTATGCTATGTGAGCGTTTTCTTCACACCTTCTTTCTTATACCATGAGCAATGGAAGGCTACATAAAGTAAATATTTTTCCCTTTTTTATATTTTTATATTCAAAACCTAAAATTATTAAGTATTTTTATATTCAAAACTTAAAATTATCAAGTTTAGTTTTTAAGACCTTTTTAATCGAAATATTTATGATTTTTCTAATTATTTCTAATAGATTTTTTATATATTATTATTTAATATTTATGAATTATGGATATGTTATTGTTTAAATTTCTAAAAAATAATTAGATTAATTTAGTTGTTGGGTTCATTGCTTTCACATATTTGAAATTTATTTATCTTTTTGCTTTTCAAATACTTTTTTGTTTTCAAAATCTTTAGTTTTAAAAGAGACTAAGAAACAAAGTATCAATATTCTCTTTGAGTACCATTTAGCCTTGGATCGTCATTGGCATGTAATCCCAACTAGCAAAGTTATTCTTTACCATTTATGGTCATTGTGATATTTTAAAAGAAAGTCATCTCCCCTAATAATTCTATCAATGCATTTGGTTCCAAATTTTCCATGTAAGATAAGATGTAGTCATCTTTGTCATGATGGAGCATGAATGGCTCAACAAGTTTTATTGTCTACATTTACATATAGTAAATTAGTGCATACAAGGTGGAATAGTGTGTTTTTAAGCATGTTTTCCTAAATTATCTAATACTTTGAAAAGCCCTGTTAGGATTCTAAGAAACTCTCCTAGGTTGTAGCTCGGAGATGTCTGGTAACATATAAATTCAACTATTGTTGCAGATTTAATGGAAGGAATGATGGTTTGGTTCAAGCCAGATAACCACTTTCACTCTGTTTCACTCTAGACATGCATGAACACCATCAGACTACAAGGCTTTAGACAACCAATGCTCACGGTTTTAGATGTTAGGTGAATATGGATAATACTGACCACACCAGCAGATGCACAAGACCATGTGATGGTCAGCTGCAACCAATAAAGAAACCTGTAAATCTAATCTATTAATGAAAGGATAGGATGATATCTCTCCTGCATTAGACAGAAGGAAACCTGAGCAACCTATTCAGTGATGCAATCAATACTTTAACACAGAGATAAGATGATAGTTATCTAGTGCTAAAGACAAGGAGCTCAAGAATACATCATATCAGGCACAAGCTTAGAATAAGAAGAAAATGGACAGTGAGCAATTAATAGCAAAAGAAGCTTGTATTAGCTGAAAATGAAGATGAGACGCTGCAAGTGACAAAATTTCTACAGTCTCTAGAATTTGAACCTTACATCAAATGCCAACCTTGATTACATCTTTCTTTTGGGTATTTATAAGTTTACAATACTATGGCACTTAGCCGTTTAGGTATGGAGGGTCATAATTGACCACCAACTGCATTCAACTGCCTGATGGAGTCTCTAAACGTGTTTTCTTGCTTCAGTGGGTACCCAATCTATTCAAGTGTTGTACTGTCCTTTTAGGCGGTTGGAGTGCTCGTACCAGTGGAGTCCATGATTGATAAATTCAGTTACAGAGTCGTGCTTGTCTTTTTCTGCTTTCGGCCATGCTTTCTGTTAAATATGGTGGTTGGGAGTCTAATTGTGACTGATAATGGTGGTGCTGATCGTCTCCTTCTTTGGGCAACAAAATGTTAGAGGACGTGGAATGCATGGGTAGGTGGATGATTTGGGTGAATGGGAAGAATGACCGTCGGATCAGGGAAATGGATGGTGGAGATGGCTTGGCGGACGCCATCAACCGAGGTGAGATCGGGGTGAATTTGGGCCATTGGATCTTCAGCGGGTTGATCGGATGGTCATCAGGCTATGGAGCTGCACGAATGTTTAACAGGCCGGGCGGATTGGTTGGGCGGTAGTGGTTTCCATCGCATCACTTTTGGGCATAAAGTGGTAAAAGCGCGGGGTCGAGCAATTCCATTCAGCGATCGACACGTAGCGGCGAATGAGAGAGAAAAACCTCTCTCATCACGCGCTAATGCTCGATTAAGTTTCCAGCGCGATGAAAGCGAAGACCGTTAGATCGGGCGAAGATGCATCTGACAGGGGAAAATGGTCGACCGGGTTGCCTTTATTTGGTGCGACGGGAATTGTTAAATCGGCGGGGGGTGATCAACAGGGGGGAAGTGAGGAGGGGTTTATGAGCACGTGAGGGCATATGGGTAAGGTTTTATGGTGGGTTTGGGGTTTTGTGCTTGGAGCTGGGGCCCAAAGGGACTTTGTTGGGTTTTTAGAAGGCTTGTTCAGGGAATGGGAAGGGTTTAGAGGTGAGCGAGGTGAAGGAAGAAAGAGAAAAGTGACCATTACGAGCTCTCTCCAGACACAACCAACAGACCATGCTCCTTTCTGACCTTAGAAACCTTCTGGGGATGAAAGCCTCCCTGTGAGGTTTCAAGAACCACAGACCACTGCCTTACATAGAAAAACAAGATCAGCAATAATTCCTAGTGTTCCATTGGGCATGGAGTCTAATTAAGCCTACACTAAAACTTGTAAAAAGGACATATTTACAATGTTGAGGCCTAAAAAGCCTTAAACACAATAAACTTTCAAAAGCCTGCCCATTGATTGGGCTATCAAAATTGTTTCTCCTTCCAAACTCTGCAGCATGAAAGTATTGTTCCTCTAGACCTGAGTGATGACGAAGGATCCTGTCCATAGAGCATTGAATTTACCAAGATCTCCCTGCCTTTCCTTCACTGCATCCCATTGGAGAAAAAAATTACCATACTGAGAATTGACCCTTTCTACCTTTCTATGAAAGGTTTCTTTCTCTTGGTCAATGTGCATATCAGCCAATTCATCAAAGACTTGCAAAGGCCAGTTGATTTGATCACCTACCTCAAAAAGTTTAGGGCATTTGACCTTTTTAGAGAAGATTCTTCGGTGAAAATCACATTGGGATGCTTTTGTCGACGCGTTTCGAACCAACCAGTGTGGTTCATCATCATGACAAGTTGAAAGAACAGATCTCGCTTTGCATATTAAATAGTCAAAGCAGAACATCCAACGGCTATATTTCTTGACCAGGTAACGGTTATATTGACTAATGGCTAAATTTGACTAGGAACGGTTAGTTTGGACTAGATTAGGGGCATAACCTTTATTTAATTAAATAAGTTAATTCAATTAGTTATATTCTTATTAAAATGGACCATTTTATAAACTTATAATTATAAATATATATCAAAATAAAAAAACTATAAATTAATTTAAAATAAAAATAAATAAATAAAATTAATAGTTAGCTATGAAAGTTATTATATATATAAAATATTAGAGTAATTAATAGTTAGTTATAAAAGTTATTAAATATATAAACAATAGAGTAATATATAAATAGTTAGTTATATTTACATTAAAATATAAGTTAAAAGGAAAGATGGTTTATATTCACCCCCTCTCTGTATGCTCTCATCCTTGGATGTTTTTCGTGGAAGCTTTTGTACACCTGCTGAATAATAAGGGCTACTGTGTACTCGGTTATCTCATTTGTGGTCTGAACAATTAATATAAATGGTGAATCAAGGTATTCTTGCATGGGGGACACAAAGACTTCACCTACTCCTGTAGCTTTCTTATAACAAGCCTCGTTAAAGAAGGTGTCCCAAATCTGTCGGCCTTCTTCCTTTGTGATATGGCAAATTGCCTTTTCAAGCTATGTGGAGGCTAACTGAGTAGGCTTCATAATATCAAGACTGAGATTACCCATGTCAGCCTTGGGCATTGAATTATGGCTGGCTCCAGTGCCTAGGGGGCAATTATGAGGGATTTTATCTTGAACAGACAGAGGAACACAAGATGATGGGGAGCTGACTTCACATTTTTTGATCATTGGTCTGAGAATAACAACAAGTTGGTCAATTTTCAGATTTGCATAGTCAGTGGAAGCTTGGATGATTTTAGGCTTAAGATCCTCAAGGATAAATTCCTTGAGAGACTCATTCTTCACTGGTTCAACCAGAGGCATGGGTTTTCTTGGTTTCTGAATTTCTGATTGAAAACTGAAAGAAGAAGGGGGATTTTCAAGGCCTCTTATCTCTATGGCTAGAACTTTGAGGATGATACAAGCAACTGTTGGTTGTTTATGCTTATTAGCATGTTGTTCTGCAGAGACAATAGCTTTATGAGCAGGAGCTTCTTTGACATTATTCATTATAGATCTTAGATCATATTGGTGTTGATCAACAGTTTGTAGAATAGCTTCACCATCCCGCTCTTGGCTGATCTGACCATTGAATAATGACTTCTCATAGGTAGCTTTGGTTAAAAAAGGGGCACTGCCCTTGTCTTCCATACCATGGATCTCATCATCTTCTTCAAACTGCTCTTCTTACATGACTGCATTTTGAAACGGAGTCTTCACCCTTTGGTCTTCATTAGTATCTTTGTTTCTTTGCAAAATCTGCAACTACTCATTTTCTCTTCTATATGGATTTGGATTTGGAAGAGCAAAGGTATTAGGAACCCTTGCTTTCCCTAAATGCTACTCAACCTTCAGCTTGGAGATTTCAGAGGCTAATGACTCTATCATCTTGGCCATTTTATCGATCTTCGGATCTGAAGATGATGAGTGCTCACCCCTTTGCCTTCTTCTATTAGCATTACCTTTGAGCTTTTCTGCAGCCATGATGTTTGATTCTACTTCTAGGGTTGCATCTTGCATATCAGCCAAAGAAGCACATCTTCTCTCCCTCAATAGTAAACAGAAATAGGAATCAAAGGCATTGGCATAGGTGAGTTTGGCAGAAATGGGGGTAGGCTTCACTTCAGCTGGTATCTTGCTGTACATGCGATTAAATCTCTTATTGAAATTAGACAACAGCTCACCATTTTCCCTCTGTAAGTTCCCAAACTCAGTATGATAGTAGAGCAGATATTTCTTATCCCCCCAATGCTTTAGGAACACATCATCTAAGGCCTCAATGTCTGCTATGGACCTGGGGATCAATTCTCTAAACCATTTTCTAGCCTCTCCATCTAGGCTTTGGAAAAATACTCTCATCCACACATCATCTTCACTGATATCTAGGTTTTTAGCATAGCTATAAAAAGACTCAAGGTGTTCTTCAGCTATTACTCCCTCTGTACCAGTGAACTTAGGCATGTATTTTTGATACTCTCCTGCAGGCATGACATTCAAAGGAACAGGCAGGACCAGGGGTCCATACCTAGTAGCTATGATTCTTTCCATTTTGGTAGGTGCTTGTGGGCCTGCCATGACTGGGATAGATGGAATGGTATTGGCAGTTTGGATAATAGAAAGTTGAGAAACAAATGACAATGCTAAAGGAAATTGATGAACTACAAGGGAGGTTTTCTCTGGACCGAGATCCAAAGGGGAACTTATTGGACAAGGAGCTTTATGAATCTCTGAAAATATTTCTTCACTGATAGTGCTAGGCTCTATATTTTCAACATGCGCATGCTCGGTTACAAGCCTTTCTTGCAGAGATACATAAGATTGTTTAGGCTTACCTGATCCTGATGCTTCTTTTTGTGATGTCTTTCACCGCCTGCCAATCTTCTCAGGGTCAGGCACTGGGTCACCTGGTGATTTCTGAGGATTTCTCTGAGTATGTCTCAGAAGCTGAGCCAGAACTATAATGTGGAGTTGCCAAGAGGTTCGGCCTCCAATAGAGTCGCGAGATAGATGATTACAACCAAAAATGTGTCCAGACTTTGTCTATCATCAAAGCTAGATCTGTGTCATTCTCCCAGGGAAGCTGAGCTTCAATCTTCTCTCCCCGGCAATAGCACCAATTATGTTAGGATTCCAAGAAACTCTCCTAGGTTGTAGCTCGAAGATGCTTGGTAACATATAAATTCAACTATTGTTGCAGGTTTAATGGAAGGATTGATGGTTTGGTTCAAGCCAGATAACCACTTTCACTCTGTTTCACTCTAGACATGCATGAACACCCTCAGAGTACAAGGCTTTAGACCACCAATGCTCACAGTTTTGGATGTTAGGTGAATATGGAGAATACTAACCACACCAGCAGATGCACAAGACCATGTGATGGTCAGCTGCAACTAGTGAAGAAACTTGTAAATCTAATCTATTAATGCAAGGAAATGATGATAGCTCTCCCGCATTAGATAGAAAGAAACATGAGCAACCTATTCAATGATGCAATAAATACTTTAACACAAAGGTAAGCTGACAGTTATCTAGTGCTAAAGACTAGGAGCTCAAGAATACAGCATATCACGCACAAGCTTAAAATAAGAAGAAAATGGACAGTGAGCAATTAACAACAAAATAAGCTTGTATTAGCTGAAAATGAAGATGAGATGTTGCAAGTGACAAAATGTCTACAGTCTCCAGAAGTTGGACCTTACATCAAATGCCAACCTTGATTACACCTTTCTTTTGGGTATTTATAAGTTTACAATACTATGGCACTTAGCCGTTTAGGTATGGAGGGGTCATAATTGACCACCAACCACATTTAACTACCTGATGGAGTCTCTAAATGTGTTTGCTTGCTTCAGTGGGTGAACCCAATCTGTTCAGGTGTTGTGCTGTCCTTTTAGGCGGTTGGAGTGCTCGTACCAGTGGAGTCCATGATTGATAAATTCAGTTACAGAGTCGTGCTTGTCCTTTTTTCCTTTCAGCCATGCTTTCTATTAAATATGGTGGTTGGGAGTCTGACTGTGACTGATGATGGTGGAGCTAGTCGTCTCTTTCTTTGGGCAACAAAATGTTAGAGGATGTGGAATGCATGGGTAGGTGGATGATTTGGGTGAACGGGAAGAATGACCATCGGATCGGGGAAATGGACGGCGGAGATGGCTCGCTGGAGGCCATCGACTGAGGTGATATTGGGGTGAGTTCGGGCCGTTGGATCTTTAGCGAGCTAATCGGACAGTCATCGAGCTACGGAGCTACATGGTTGTTTAATGGGGCAGATTGGTTGGGTGGTAATGGTTTCCATCACACTACTTTCGGGCGTAAAGTGGTAAAAGCCCAGGGTCGAGCGATTCCATTCAGTGATCGACACATAGCAGCGGATGAGAGAGAAAAACCGCTCTCATCGTGTGCTAATGCTCGATTAAGTTGTCAGCTTGATGAAAGCGAAGACTATGAGATCGGGTGGAGATGCCTTTGATATTGGAAAATGGTCGAGTAGGTTACCTTTATCAGGTGTGACGGATGTCGTTAGATCGGCGGGGGGTGATCAACAACAGGGAAGCGAGGAGGGGTTTATGAGCGTGTGAGGGCGTATGGGTAAGTTTTTATGGTGGGTTTGGGGTTTTGCGCTTGGAGCTAGGGCCCAAAGTGACTCTGTTGGGTTTTTAGAAGGCTTATTCAGGGAATGGGAAGGGTTTAGAGGTGAGCTAGGTGAAGGAAGAAAGAGAAAAGTGATCATTGCGAGCTCTCTCCGGACACAACCAACAAACCATGCTCCTTTCTAACCTTAGAACGTTAGTGCTGCATAACAGAGCTAACAAGCCCATATCTAAGGTTTTTTATTTTCTATCCTAGATCCCATACTATTTTCTTAATAAGTTGCAACCAAGTTCTATCTCCTACTTGGAAAGTCTTTTAACCTTACAATGATCATATCTTTCCTTGTATTTCTCTTGATATATATTTTTTCCTCAAAATCTACTAGTGTTTTTACTAGACCATATATATGAAATTTTCTTACTTCAATGCATCCCTTTACGATATGAATTTTGTTTCCCATATGCAATTTACAATGGTGATGGTGAAATATGCAAAACACATTTTAAAGGGGACTTGCCAATATAAGTATAGATAACCTTATTATTTGAATCTTATTTGTATATTATTTTTTATCCCAAGTCTTTGGATGCTTCTAACCTTAGTTCATGAAATGTTGAAATGAAATCATATTCACTATGTATGAGTAGAAGGAAACCGACCTCTTCAATTTAACATGCATCATTTCCCACATTGAACTCCCAAATGTATTGAAAAATCTAATACCTTTAATGAAAGTTATTTTCCTTGGAATACTAAAGCGTAGAGAAACTATCTCAAAGAACAAGCTTACATCATCTTGTCCTCTGATGGTCAAGTCTTCCAAATCATAAAAGAAAAACTCTTGTTGGACCTATATACCACCATGTACATTTAACCATGCCCTCTTCTTCATTAGTAAATCCCTAAGAAATTCCATGGATATGTTTTACTTAAGCATTGGAAGTAGATTATATATTCTTATTTTTCTAATATCGGGCTTCCTCAAGTAATGTAAAACACAATATCTTATAAAATGTTTTAAGTTTTCTTACAACTTGGGACAAATAAGCATACTTATGAAAGTTAGACACAATATTGTACTTAACATCAAAATTCTCAACAACCTTATTGTTGGAAATGTAGCAAGAAAATACTTCATTTGACTTGTGCCTTACTCGAATGGAGAAATTCATTTTTCCACATCAGAAGGATGACTTCGATTGCAATTAGCTGCAGTGACATGGATTTGTCTCCTAGTTAAGTCTGTAAATTCAAGTTGTACACTAGAAGTAGAGTTGTGCATGGGTTGATTGCTATATTTTAGTAATCTGATAGAGTTATTGTTAGTTAAACTTAGTTATCTGACCTCTAGTAATTAGGTGAGATAGTAGAAGGTCAGTTGAATAGTTGTAATAGTTGTTAACTCACTGATCTCTTAGTTAACTAACTAATTTACTAAAAATAAACCAATTCATGCATGGAATTTGAATTGCCTAGTTGAGTGGAGGAAAAAGGAATCAATATATGTATTATTGTAAATTATAGACTATATACAATTTGTATGCAATAGGTGAGACTCTTCTCTTCACAATTGCACAAGAAAACATAGGCTTATCCTATTGCTTAAGAACCAAATTCCTCAGGAATTGTGCAAGAAAATAGGAGGAGCAGGAGGCCAAGAATTGGCTAATTATTTTGCATAGCAGTCTCAGGAGGAGGACATCAAAATTGCAGTGTAGGGTGTGCTTCATGTGTGAAGTAGTCATTGTAATTGATCATTTTTTTTCACATATGATATAATACAAACAGAGGAGGGGTTTAGTTGGGTTCCCATGTAAAATCATTTTGTTCCTTGTGTTTTGATGGTTGCAAGTTATTGCATCTGTTTCTATCCTATGTTTTCCTTTCTGTGGAATAGTAGAAGAAACTTTTGTCTCTTGATTTCAGTTCAATTAAATTAGAAGTAGCAAATTTCTTGCAATCTTTACATGGTATTAAAGCATCAGAAGGCTACACATAAACCTTGTTCCAAATATTCTCTCAGAGAAATTTCGATTTGTAGAGTTTTTGGCACAGATTCTCTTCAATGCAGGAAAAATGTCTTTCCATGGATTGAGGCTTGAGTATGCATTGGAAGGCACCTTGACTTTTTTTCTTAGAAAAATAGGATAGGAATTGTCTTGGATGACAATGGAGTATGGGAATACACAAACTGATATTCCAAAACCAACAACATCAGATGCACAAGCACTTGCTCAGTGGAAGAAAGACACAACAAGAGCTGGGAGGATTATTCTGCAGAGTGTCAAAGATCACGTGGTTTCAAAATTGCATGGAAAGGAAACTCCTTTTGCAATGTGGAAAGTTCTTACAGGTCTATTTTAGGGTAGAAGTGATGCCAGAAAATTGCCATTAAGAGATAAACTCAAGAGCATTCAAATGAAGAAAAATGAAACCATTCCTCAGTACCTATCCAGATTTACTCAAGTTCGAGATGAACTTGGAGGAGTAGGAAAAAATGTGCCATCATTTGAACTTGTTAGTTGAGCACTCCTTGGCCTTCCAAAATCCTGACATAGCTATTAGGATTCAATTAATGGAAGAGACAAGCTACCAGATTGGGAGATACTTTGGTCTAATTTGGTGCAGGAGGAGATCAAAAGAAAAACTAGAGATGGTGTCACATCCATTGCATATGAGGAAGAAAATTGTGCTCTAGTTGGCAATGGAAATAAGGCCAAAGGCATGAAAGTAGAATCCATCCAGAACCATGACAAGAAGAAAGATGTCAGCAATATTAAATCCTTTCATTGCCATGAGTATGGACACTATGCAACCAAGTGTCCACACAAGAAATCCAGTAAGGAGCCTGCAGAATTAGGAGGAGGAGATGCTCTTGCATCACAATTTGAGTTGGATTTCGCCCTCATTGCTTGCATGGCAAGAAAAGTAAAATGGAGTGAGTGGTACCTAGATTCTAGTGCCTCATATCATATGGTAAGAAGTAAGGAGTTCTTCAGCAGCCTAGAGGAGAAGGACTTAGAATTACACATAGAGCTTGGAGATGATGGAAGGTATAGTACCGAAGGGATTAGAACTATCACCTTTAAGGGGGATTTAGGCTCCCATCTTCAACTAAAAGATGTAATGTATGTGCTTGATCTAAAGAAAACTTTATTTTCTATAGCTGTACTTGAAGACCGAGGATATGATGTGTTGTTCAGTAAAGGGAAAGATTATTTGAAGCATGTTGCTACTTGACAAGTAAAAAAAATTGGTGGTTGAGTTAAAAATATCTACAAGATAGAGGTAGATTTCACCATGTATGTAGCTATACATCTAGGAGTGAGGTGGGGAGACGTACAACCTTAGTCCCAGAGTTGCAAATATTTGGGCAAGAGCCATAAGAGAGTAGCAACAATTGTAGTATGCTCTTCTCATGGATAATTACCCTTGTTATAGGGGCAGAAAATATTCAGTAGAAAAAGGATCAATGTCAATTGATGCAGTCAGATGTTGGGTGACTATTGTAGGCTAGTAGTAGTCAGGGACTTAGGAGAGAGTTGCAGCTTAGGGACATAGTTGATTTAATATTTTTGGATGCTTCTCAGTTGCAGTTGTTGTAGTAGCAAAAAAAACAGTGAAAGGGAGTTGTGTTATAGTACATTCCTATAGGAGCAGGATTGGCGTTGTGCAAAACCCTCTTCTTGCTAAGAGGGAGTGTTGGAATTGTAGCAAGAAAATGCTTCATATGGTTTGTGCCTTAGACAAATTGGGAAATTCGATTTTCAACATCATAAAGATGAATTGGATTACAGTTCGCTGGAGTGGCATGGCTTTGTCTCCTTGTTAAGTCAGTAGATTTGAGTTGTAGGCTAAAAGTAGAGTTGTGCATGAGTTGATTGCTAGAATTTGGCAATCTAATGGAGTTCTTGTTAGTTAAACTCAATCATCTAAGCTCTAGTTATTAGTAGAGTTAGTAGGAGTTCAATTGAGTAGTTATAACAATTGTTAACTCACTGATCTCTCAGTTAACCAGTCATTTACAAAAAATAAACCGAGTCATGCATCGAATTTGAATTGCCTAGTTGAGTGGAGGAAAAAGGCATCAATGTATTTATTATTGTATGCTAAAGAGTGTATACAATTTGTATGCAATAGGTGAAACTCTTCTCTTGGGAATTGCGCAAGCAAATAGGGGATTCTCTTATTCTTTAGGAGCTAATTTCCTCGAGAATTGTACAGGAAAATATGAGGAGCAGGAGGCTAAGATAAGTCTCCTGCTCCTCATATATTATGTCCACCAGAATCAAAATCATGGGCTACATCCTAGAGATTGGCCCTTGGATCCTAGGCCTTCCCTGCCCATTATCTCTTTCATTGACTTAGTGGATTTGTTTCCAATTGGCTTCTTTGATGGGCCTGTATTGGGGTCTTTGTGATGTGGTGCTTTTGTCAAACTTTGCCCTACTTGAGCATATTGCTTTTTCTGGCACAGAGGGTCTCGGTCCAATTGCCGAGCTGAGGTTGTGTCTATGTAAAGGTGCTCTAGTGTATTATATGGCTTGTTATTAATAATCAAGATTGTGGGGATTCAAAAGCTATCTTTGAATTCATTCAAGGGAAAAACTCTCTTGAGGTACTTCTCCTTCACCATTGGATGGCCATGAGGTACTTCTCCTTCACCATTGGATGGCCAATATCTTGTCTATGCTTCCATCTTTCCTAGACATCTAGATTCAAGCAAAATTTGGAAGCGGATGCCCTTTCTAGGCTTGGAGTTTCTCTCCAACCTTGGCCGATGTTTTTTGAAATCCTGCTCAACAGAGATGTTTGCGAGTCAGACTACTTTGCCACCTAGCCCGGGCTGGTTTTTCCTCCTTTTCTGGTTTCTTTTTGTCATGAGCCTGAGATGGTTTATCTGGTTTTCCTTTTCGGCCCCCTCTGGGCAGGCTTGCTTCCTTTTTTTGTTATTCAATGTGTTGGAATGTATTGTAACTTCATCTCTGTTCCTTTTTTATCTTCGCTGATTCTCTGTAGATAGTCCATCATCCAGATATGTCGTGTTTTTTCTCTCTTGTAATCCCAGAGATGTATGATGTTGGTGTCCCTTTTTTACCACGAATGTATGTAGACTCCTTTTTCAATTTTACTTCTCTCGTAATTCCAGAGATGTATGATGTTGGTGTCCCTTTCTCTTCCACATATGTATGTAAACTCTTTAAATTTTAATGAAAGATATTTTGTTTTTTAAGTTTGAAAAAAAGACAGTCAACTCTACAGAAATGTTTCACACTACCTGAAAGTTCAATAAATCGTGGTATATTTCACAACCCTGAATGTCATAATCGAAGTTCCCCGGTTCATGATGTTAACTTCTGAGACTTCAGGCCTCTTTTTGGCTGGACAGATTTAGGCTAGCTTCACTCTCGTTCCCTGCATAATAAAAAGTAGAGTCACTGAAATTTATTTGTTAGAATTTCATCTCGTACTTCTTCCAGGCACATGGTGCTCCATTTTGTCGAGCAGTAACTCGTTTTTCCATTCCAAGTACCGAAGGTGCTCTTCTACGTAGTCTAATTGCATAAAGTTTCTTCGATAGAAAACTAAGATGTCTTTGCTCAGGGTTCTTGATTGGCAGAGCATTAGGTTGTAACTTTTCTCCAAAGCATGCATTTGGTGGATTAGGCAGTCATTATTCATGGCGTTCTTGCTCCAACTTTCGAGTGATTTGCACAGCCGGAGTCTCATTTTTTCATATCACCCACTTTAGGATGTTACGTTTGAGGAAAGATCAACACCAGTAGTGTAAACGAAGGCACATCAATTATTCATTGGTCAATAATTTTAATGCTCTTCAGTTAGTCAAAATCACAGGATATTGGAAGTTTAAGTAGAATCACAAGGTATTGGAAGCTTAAGAAGAAGGTCAACTGTTATGGAAAATGAAAAAAAATTGTTTTTTTTTTCATAGCTATCATACTTACATTAACCTTATTTAGAATTAGACTAGAACAACCTATAAAAACAAACCTCCCCAAACCTCCCTGTGTTAGCCCACGTCCCTGGCACTTAAACCAAGTTCAACACAAATCAATCCTGGGTTAGCCCACATCCTTGGGACTCAAACCAAGTTCTAACACACATCAATCCTCGGTATGACTACTTAACCATATAGTGTTGGAAAATATTCACTGAAATTAGACGTATAACTAGTTTCAAGTCTCGTGATTATACTTTGAACCAGCCGTTAATCTATTAGTATATCCAAACCCCAAAGGCGAGAAATCTCAGATCCGTTGTACAGTAAGGAAAAGAAGTAAAAGGGAAAAAGACTTCCAGGTTATTTAGTGTAAATTCAATTTTTTTTTGGTTTAATTATAATTTTTAGTAAGGAAATATATTATTTATTCGAGATATAAATATAGCTATATTTTTGCCCTAAAAATCATGAAAATTTTGACAATATTTTGATAAATTCGGGCATGGATTTTTGTAAATTAGGATTAAAGTTGTTAAATTTTAAGATTTTGGGTGCCCAGAGGTTTTTTATGGTGCTGAATCCATTGCCATTTTCAAAAACATGATTTGGAAACTGCTTTTGCAAGATTTGTTGAAATTTTTTTGTCCTGATTTCGGCCAAAAGTGACCACCTAAATAATTCCTCCGCCTTAATAAACTTGTCCATAAATATATTTAGCAAAAATAAAAATTTCTCTCTTTATAAACTACTTACAAATAACATAATTTAATTTAAAAATAACTATTCCACTTCTAATTTTACTAACTAAAGTATAATAAACTTTAAAAAAACACAATCCAAATAACTTATATTCAAATAACTAAATTATCAAACCACTGGTAACACCTATGCAATTTACCATGACAATTTCCAAGTAACTACGATTCAAGCAGCTCAATTATCATCTAGCTAACCCCGATCATCTTCTTGACCCTACGAGGTCAAGAAGATTCGCATATTTAAGGTAAATGTAATTGAAGTAATGGTTAGATCTTTATGGGCAATTTTCAAATCCATTGGGTTGGGTGTTTTTATGGTTAAGGAGAACAAATATACAAACAGAAAAGACATACGCATTCACCACAAATATTTATTATAATATTTATATTTATTATAAAAATTAAGCATACTGTCTTTTTCTCTTATCTTATATTATTATATTATATTGGAAATGGTATTATTAATACAAATTTATTTTCAAGTTATAATACAATATGTCTATTATGTTATGTTAGTGTTTTCTTCACACCCTTCTTTATACCATGGAATAATGGATGGCTACCTAAAATAAATATTTTCCCTTCTTTTTATTGGAAATGGTATTATCAATACAAATTTATTTTCAAGTTATAATACAATATGTCTATTATTGTTCTGTCTCTAAAATTATTTTATGTTATGTTAGTGTTTTCCTCACACCCTTCTTTATACCATGGAATAATGGATGGCTACATAAAATAAATATTTTCCCTTCTTTTTATGTTTTTATTTTCAAAACTTAAAATTATTAGGCTTAATTTTTAGGAACTTTCTAATTGAAAAATTTATGATTTTTTAACTAGATTTTTATATGTTATTAGTTTAATATTTATGAATTATGGATATCATTATTGCGTAGATTTCTAAAGAATAATTAGATAATTTAGTTGTTTGGTTCATTGCTTTCACATATGAAATCTATTTGAAATTTATTCATCTCTCTTCTTTTCAGATATTTTTTTGTTTTCAAAATCTTTAGTTCTAAAAGTGACTAAGAAATAAATTATCAACATTCTCTTTGAGTATCATTTAGCCTTGGATTGTCATTGGCGTGTAATCCCAACTACCCAAATTATTCTTTACCATTTATGGTCATTATGATATTTTAAAAGAAAGCCACGTCCTCTAATAATTCTATTAATGCATTTGGTTCCAAATTATCCATGTAAGATAAGATGTAGCCATCTTTGTCATGACGGAGCATGAATGGCTCAACAAATTTTACTTTGTCTACATTTACATATAGTAAATTAGTGCATATAAGGTGGAATAGTGTTTTCTTAAGCATGTTTTCCTATATTATGTAATACTTTCAAAAGCCCATAACTAAGGTTTTTTATTTTCTATCCTAGACCCCATAATATTTCCTTAATAAGTTGCAACTAAGTCTTTTTAGCCTTACAATGATCATATGTTCCCTTGTATTTCTCTTCATATATTGTTTTTTCCTCAAAATCTACTAGTGTTTTTACTAGATCATATATATGAAATTTTCTTACTTCAATGCATCCCTTTACGATATAACTTTTGTTTTAGAAACCTATATGCAAATTACAATGGTGATAGTGAAATATGAAAAACAAGTTTTAAATGGTAGTTGTCAATATAAGTATAGATAACCTTATTATTTGAATCTTATATGTAGATTAGTTTTTATCCCAAGTCTTTGGATGCTTCTAACCTTGATGAAATGTTGAAATGAAATCATATTCATTATGTATGAGTACAAGGAAATTGACCTCTTAAATTTAGTATCCATCATCTCCCACAATGAACTCCCAAATGTATTGAAAAATCTAATACCTTTAACAAAATTTATGTACCTTGGAATACTAAAGTGTAGAGAAAATATCTCAAAGAACAAGCTTACATCATCTTGTCCTCCAATGGTCAAGTCTCCCAATTCATGGAAAAAAAATTCTTGTTGGACCTATATACCACCATGAACATTTAGTCATGCCCCCTTCTTCATTTGTAAACCCCCAAGAAATTCCATGGATATATTTTACAGCACTGGAAGTAGATTATATATTCTTCTTTTTCTAATATTAGGCTTCCTCATGTAACATAAAACACGATATATTATAAAACGTTTGAATTTTTCTTACAACTTGGGAAAAATAAGCATACTTATGAAAGTTATCCACAATCTTGCACTCAACATCAAAATTCCCAACAACCTTATTGTTGGAATTGTAGCAAGAAAATACTTCATTTGACTTGTGGCTTAGTTGAATGGAGAAATTCATTTTTCCACATCAAAAGGATGAATTGGATTGCAATTAGTTGGAGTGAGATGGATTTGTCTCCCAGTTAAGTTTGTAAATTTGAGTTTTAGACTAGAAGTAGAGTTGTGCATGGGTTGATTGCAACATTTTAGCAATCTGATAGAGTTATTCTTAGTTAAACATAGTTATCTGACCTCTAGTAATTAGGTGAGATAGTAGGAGGTCAGTTGAGTAGGTATAATAGTTGTTAACTCATTGATCTCTCAGTTAACTAAACAATTTACTAAAAATAAACCCAATCATGCATGGAATTTGAATTGCCTAGTTGAGTGGAGGAAAAAGGAATCAATGTATTTATTATTGTATACTATAGAATGTATAGAATTTGTATGCAACAGGTGAGATTCTTCTCTTGGGAATTACACAAGAAAATAGGGGCTTATCCTATTGTTTAAGAACCAAATTCCTCAGGAATTGTGCAAGAAAATAGGAGGAGCAGGAGGCCAAGAATTGGCTAATTATTTTGCATAGCAGTCTCAGGAGGAGGAGATCAGAATTGCAGTGTAGGGTGTGCTTCATGTGTGAAGTAGTCATTGTAATTGATCATTTTTTTTTCACATCTGATATAATACAAAAAGAGGATGGGTTTTTCCTAGTTGGGTTCCATGTAAAATCATTTTGTTCCTTTTGTTTTGATGGTTGCAAGTTATTTCATGTGTTTCTATCCCATGTTTTCCTTTCCACGGAATAGTAGAAGAATCTTTTGTTTCTTGATTTCAGTTCAATTTCATTAGAAGTATAAAATTTCTTGCAATCTTTACATGGTATTAGACCATCAAAAGACTACACATAAACCTTGTTCCAAATATTCTCTCAGAGAAATTTCGATTTGTAGAGTTTTTGGCGCATATTCTCTTTAGTGTAGGAAAATTGCCTTTCAATGGATTGAGGCTTGAGTATGCATTGGAGGGCACCTTGAATTTTTTTTTCTTGGAAAAATAGGATAGAAGTTGTCTCGAATGAAAATGGAGTATGGGAATACACACAAACAGATATTCCAAAACCAACAACATCAGATGCACAAGCACTTGCTCAATGGAAGAAAGACCCACCAAGAACCAGGAGGATTATTTTGGAGGGTGTCAGAGATCAGGTGGTTTCAAACTTACATGGGAAGGATACTCCTTTTGCAATGTGGAAAGTTCTCACAGATCTATTCCATAGTAGTAGTGATGGTAGGAAATTGGCATTAAGAGATAAACTCAGGAGCATTCAAATGCAGAAAAATGAAACCATTCCTCAGTACCTATCGAGATTCACTCAGGTTTGAGATAAGCTTGGAGGAGTAGGAAAAAATGCGCCATCATTTGAACTTAGCACTCAGCATTCCAAAATCTTGGCACAACTATCAGGATCCATTTAATGGAAGAGGCAAGCTGCCATATTAGGAGAGACTTTGGTCTAATTTTGTACAAGAGGAGACCAAAAGAAACATTAAAGATGGTGTCACATCCATTGCAGATGAGGAAGAAAATTGTGCTCTAGTTGGCAAAGGAAATAAGGCCAAAGGCATGAAAGAAAAATTCATCTAGAACCATGGCAAGAAGAAAGACCTTGGTAAGATTAAATGCTTTCATTGCCATGAGTATGGACACTATGCAACCAAGTGTTCGTACAGGAAATCCAATAAGGAGCCTGGAGAAGCAGGAGGAGGAGATGCTCTTGCATCACAATTTGAGTTGGATTTCACCCTCATTGCATGCATCTAAAGAAAAGTAAAATGGAGTGGGTGTTACCTAAATTCTAGTGCCCCATATCATATGACAAGAAGTAAGGAGTTCTTCAGCAACTTACATGAGAAGGACTTACAATTACACATAGAGCTTGGAGATGATGGAAAGTATAGTACCAATGAGATTTTCACTATCACCTTTAAGAGGGAGTTAGGCTCCCATCTTCACCTAAAGGATGTAATATATGAGCATCGCCTGAAGAAAAAAATATTTTCTATAGCTGCACTTGAAGACTGAGGATATGATGTGTTGTTTAGTAAAGGGAAATATTATTTGAAGCATGTTGCTACTAGACAAGTAAAACAAATTGGTTTTTGAGTTAAAAATATCTACAAGCTAGAGGTAAATTTCACCATGTATGTAGCTATACATCTAAGAGTGAGGTGGGGCGATGTAGAGCCTTAGTCCCAGAGTTGCAAAGATTTGGGTAGGATCCATAAGAGAGACACAACAATTGCAATATGTTCCAATCATGGATCATTACCCTTGCTACAAGGACCAAAAATATTTAGTAGAAAAAGGATCAATGTCAATTGATGCAGTCATATCTTGGGTGACTATTGTAGGCTAGTAGCAGTCAGAGACTTAGAAGACAGTTGCAGCTTAGAGACTTAGTTGATTCAATGTTTTTGGATGCTTCTTAGTGCAGTTATTGTAGTAGCAATAAAAATAGTGAAAGGGAGTTGTGTTATATTACATTCCTATAGGAGCAAGTTTGGGGTTGTGAAAAATCCTTTTCTTGCTAAGAGGGAGTGTTGGAATTGTAGCAAGAAAAGGCTTCATATGATCTGTGCCTTAGTCAAATTGGGAAATTTGATTTTCAACATCAACAAGATGAATTTGATTGTAGTTAGCTAGAGTGACATGTCTTTGTCTCATATTTAAGTCACTAAATTTGAGTTGTAGGCTAGAAGTAGATTTGTTCATGGTTTGATTGCTAGATTTTAGCAGTCTAGTGGAGTTATTTTTATTTAAACTCAATTATCTAAGATCTAGTCATTAGTAGAGTTAGTAGGAGTTCAATTGAGTAGTTATAACAATTGTTAACTCACTGATCGCTTAGTTAACTAATCAATTTACAAAAGATAAACCCAGTCATGTATGGAATTCAAATTGTGTAGTTGAGTGGAGGAAAAAGGTACCAATGTATTTATTATTGTATACTAAAAAGTGTATACAATTTGTTTGCAGAAGGTGAAACTCTTCTCTTGGGAATTGTGCAATAAAATAGGGGATTCTCATTTTCTTTAGGAGCTAATTTCCTCAAGAATTGTGCAAGAAAATATGAGGATCAGGAGGCTAAGAGTTGGCTAAGTATTTTGTAGAGCAGTCTCGAGAGAAGGAGATCAAAAGTGCAGTGTAGGGTGTGCTTCATGTGTGAAGCGGTCATTATAATTGATCAATTCTTTTTCTCATCTGATATAATACAAAGAGAGGAGGGTTTTTCCAAATTGGGTTCCCCTATAAAATCATTGTGTTCCTTGTGTTTTGATGGTTGCATGTGTTTCTATCATGTGTTTTCCTTTCCACATAATAGTAGTAGAAAGTTTTGTCTCTTGATTTCAGTTCGATTTCATTAACAATAACAAAATATTCATGATACTTTTACACATAAACTTTCCCCATGTTATAAAGTAATCCATCTTGAAGATGTTAATTGACATAGTTTTTTTTGCTTTTCATTATAGCTATTATCGAGCCCATTAAATTCCTAAAATTTGACATTTTTTTATTTGTATGTGATCTGAGAGGATCCAAGATGCCTCAAAATTCAGTAGTCTCAAATTAAGATAAAAAGGTCACCATGAAAAACAAATCAATGAGAGATTTCCAACACAACTTGAATGGGCTCAAATGAAATTCATATGAGAAAGTTATCACATATGAAGTTATACAAAAATAGGAAAAAGGAAAGACAAAGCTGACATATGGCATGCCATATGATGGACATGTGGCACTATATAGATGTTTACATTGAAGAACATCGATGATGTTGCACATATGCTAGTAGGATAAGTGACATCTACTCAGTAGATGAAGTGGAATCTAGTTAGCATTGATATGGCCAAGCAACAGTGTGGACCAATCATATGTCTCCACGTGGTCACCTCTGAAAGGCCAATAAGATTTAAAGGTTAGTATAAAAAAATGTGGGCCAGTGAATCAAACCTATAACCTTTAGCTTCCAATTGGATGGGTTAACCAGTGGGTTAACAAATGTTATGAAGGTCAAAAAAGTAAACCACACAATTTTAAATATTTAAACAGTTGCGGGTGGAGTCAACAGGGCTTGATCACACTATCCTTGGGATAACACATAGGTGCTCAACCAGTGATCTATGGAAAACGGTTTTCATTGCAAAATAATTATTATAACATAATGTTGCTATGCTAAGGTTAAAATGGGTAGGTCCACAAGCTTGATTGTGTGACCTGTCCCATCAGTTACAATTTTCTAACCAACTCTGCTACCAGATCACAACATGGATGAGCCATGACCTTATTTGGTTTTAAAATGTTTAAATATGTTATGATCCAAACCACAAACTCCCTAAGCTCAACCTTGGGACTGTGAATTTACAATGCTTTATAATTAGAGCACTTGCAATTGCACCACAACGTGGATTTGTCATAGAAAGGACAATCCTTGTGCATATATTGGTGATTTTATCACTGTGAATGTGGTGAATACACTCATTTTGTGACCTTTTTGAGATCAACGAAAGTAGAGAGCATTTTTAGGGTTATTAGAGGCTATTGTGAAACTACGGAGTAGATAACCATATTTTGAGATTAAGGATTTGATATAAATTTGTCATTTTTGCATCATAATTAAAGATGCCACTCAATTGGAAGCATACCCAAAGACATAGCCCACACTAAGTGAACTCTATTATAAACCTTAATTTTTTCTTCTTATTTCTTTGTAGTTATTTCTTTCTATTCACATTCCTTTCAATGTTTTTTATCGAGTTTGGTATTTTACATTCTATTTAAGAAGACAAATAATAGGCTCATAAATAAAATATCTTTATCAAGTTTGGTATCTGAGATTAGCAAGCTAGTTTGATTTGGTTCTTGAGTGTAAATGATTACCAGTTCTAAGCTCAAGAAAGGAGAGTGTGAACTCAAAGCTTACAATCCTGATGTTGGTTCAATGAGCTTCACTCAAAGAGGAGAGATCTATTCACCAAGATGATAGAATCCCTTTAACTCTGATTCAAAATTCCTCGAGGCATTCAATTTGATGTAGGAAAGGGTGAAAGCACTTTACAATTAAAGAGGAATTTGAAGAAGAGAAGGCACCAGTCAAGTCAAGAATGAGGGTGATTAACTCCCTCTTTCTCCTTCAGTATCTTTGCCTGCTTCTCATTCTTCACCTCCTTCTTTTCCTTCTCATTCTCCAAAAGATGTCAAACAATCTGATTCTTTTGAGGGTTGCAATCCTTCTCATAAGGATGAATTAGTTAATCTCATTTCTAACTATGGTGATATATTCCAGGACCATGAAGGATTTCCTCCTAAGAGGGAGATTCAACATGATATTAAAGTATAAGAAAGTTCCCCTCTTCCTAATATTGGTACCAATAGGATTCCTATGTTTGAGAATGTAGAGATCAAATAGCAAGTTTAAGAATTTTTTGAAAACGGAGACATCATGCCTAGTTCCTCTCCATGTGGATCCCCTATTGTGATGGTACGAAAAAGGATGGTACATGGATAATGTGCATTGAATTTCATTCATTAAACAAAATCATGGTAGGAATCAATACCCTCTTCCTCATATCGATGATTTGTTAGATCATTAAAAGAAGCAGTTTATTTACTAAGTTAGACTTGCGAAGTGGTTATCATCATATTGGGATTACAAAAGTTGATGTTTGGAGAACTACTTTCAAAATGAGGAAGGGTTTGTATAAATGGTTAGTGATGCCTTTTGGGCTTTGAAATGCACTAGCAACTTTTATTCATGTGATGAATGATGTTTTTTTACCATTGAATGATGACTTTGTAATTGTCTACTTAGATGATATTCTTGTATTAAGAAGGACTTGGGATGATTATGTCAAGCATGTTAG
This sequence comes from Pinus taeda, assembly GCA_000404065.3. Lineage (NCBI taxonomy): Eukaryota > Viridiplantae > Streptophyta > Pinopsida > Pinales > Pinaceae > Pinus > Pinus taeda. The sequence continues at coordinate 21,398 of APFE031044616.1, read as the reverse complement.
ACAAGTGTTTGATACTTTGAAAAAGGAGAAGTTATATGTGAAATTGTCAAAGTGTGAATTTGGAAAAACATCATTATTGTACTTCAATTACATAGTAGGGGGTGGTGAAATGAAAATAGATCCTTCTAAAGTTGAAGTGATTGTAAATGGGCCCAAGCCTACATCGACAATAAAATTTATAAGTTTCTTAGGAGTAGTCTAGTATTGGAAAAAAAGTATTGCTAACGTCTCACGCATTGCATCTCTTTTACATGATTTGAATAACCTGAAATACATCTTTTAGTAAGGAGAGAAGTAGAAAAAGTCATTTGATACATTGAAATAAAAGACTAGCGCAACACCACTGTTAGCATTATCAAACCTACAACAACCATCTGAAATAGAGCTTATGCAAGTGGATATTCCATGGGAGAAATTTTGATGTAGCAACTTGTAGATAAGATCGTGAAAATGTGTATTTTGATGCCTTTCAAGAAGAAAGTGACAATTTAATAGAGTGCACACTTATTCTTTCAACATGTTTGGGTTCACTTTCGATTTCTCACTTCCATTATTTTAGATTGGGATTCCTTATTTTTGGGAGAATTTTGGTTGATCTTGGGGATTGATGGACACCAAGCTAAAGAGAAGTATTTATTTTAATCCATAAATCAATAGACAGGAAGAGGTAGTTAATAAGATTATGGTACATTTTATCTGAGGATATTGTAGTAAATATCATAATCTTTAGAATGAATAGGTAGACTATGTGAAACATGCCTATAATCAAGCCTTAATTCTTCTACACAAAACTCTCCATTCAAAAATTATTTTGGGTACTTGTTAAAGTCCCCATTGGATTTTATTTTTGGGAAATATGTTGATTTTGATGAAAATAGAGATTAAGATAAAGCCCAAAAATTCATTCAAAATATCCAAATGGTACATTAGACAATATAAGAATAGTTGGAGAAGAACCAATCCTAGAACAAGGCCATTCATGATAAATATTGGATGGATCATCACTTCCAAGTTGGTTATTGAGTTTGGTTCAATATCAGTAAAGACAAGTTAAAAGGGGAAGGTAAAAATCTCAAGGAAATATGATATGGCTCATTTACTATTTCAGAGAAGATTGGCTGTAATGTTTTTCTTCTTAGATATATGACCTTAGATGCAAATGTATTTATTCGTAAATGTGTAGAAATTGAAACTATATGAGCCTCCAATGATCATAGATTAGGATGATAGTATTTAAGTCCCTCCATTGATTATTTGTCTCCTGAGTTTTTGAATGAGTTGCAAGAAGACATCATTCTAGATATGAATACAAGGACTTCATGATGAGAAAATGTGGAGTATCTTTGAGTGGGCCTTAAGGGAATGCATCCAAGAAGAGCATGGTGGATTGAGATAAGGGAAGTGAGGGAGAAATACCATCACCTATTTACTGAGTAATTCAACTTTTGGTGGTCCAAAATCTTCCAAGTGGGGAGTATTGATATGACAGGACCCAAGATGCCTCAAAATTAAATAGTCCAAAATTGAGATGAAAAGGTCACCATGATGAAGAGTTCAATGACAAAATTCCAATGCAAATTTAATGGGCTCAAAAAGACTTAGTATGAGAAAGTTATTATGTTATGATGTTTTACAAAAAATGGAAAAAAGGAAGGACAAAGGTGGCACATTGCAACCCCATAAAGTGACATGTTGTTGAAAATGTAGTAAGAAAATCTAGTTTTATCTTTTCCTTGGTCAAACTAGATTGAAATTCGAATTTCTATTTTAGCATAATACTTGGAGATAGTTCATTGTGATGACATTGCACTTTTCACTCAGTTAACTCAGTAAATTCAAGTTGTGGAAGTGGAACATCAACCACACTCAGTGATGAACTAGTTAACTGATCAAGCATTCCAAAATAATTGTTGCATGTAGAGAATTCAAGTTACCGAGTTGAGATGGATATTCCAAGGTAGTGTACTATTAGTTGTATCATATTCTAATGTGTAGAGGTGGTGCATGTAGCCATATATTGACATAAGGAAATTGCATAATTCTAGAGTGTGAAATTCCTAAAAAATAGGGGCAATTTCCCAAGGGAATAATGCAAGGAAATAAGAGCTTTGGAAGGTTTGATATTGGCTAAGTGTTGGCCAGGTTCAATTATTTAGGAAGAGGGATAGACTATATGTGTAGGGTGTGCTCGAGATTGAGAAAGCATTATATTTCTTCTCTATTATCTGATTAATGCAATATAGATAGTAAGCGGTTTTGAGCAGTTGTTTTCCCCTACATAAATCTTTGTGCATGTTTGATGTTTCTTTTTGTATGTCTATAACTCTTGCTTTAGGTGGTGAATTAACTTGCATAGATTAGCAGAGTAACTTCAAGTCCTGTAATTTAGCAAATTTCATGAGCAATATTGAATCTACACATTAATTTCTACATGGCATCAGAGCTAGAATCACTATAGAGCACAAATTTCGAAGTTGTCAATGGAGGAGATTCAAATATGTAGATTAGGGTTGTAGGTTTTCTTCGGGACTGAGAAGATGGCTTTCAATGGGCTAAAGGTAGAGTATTCCCTTGAGGGAAGATCGAATTATGTTGCATGGAAGGACCACATGGAGGCAATGCTAGAGGATAATGGGTGGAAGGAATTCATTGATAATGATATTTTGAAACCTGGTAGTCTTTGATGCTAAGGATCTGGTAGAATGGAAGAAGTGTGTTGCCAAGGTGGGGAGGATTATTGGAGGGAGTACAAGACCATATTTTCTCTAATCTCCATGGGAAAGTGGCTTTGTATGCAATGTGGCAAGCATAAACATAATTGTTCTAGAATAGTAGTGACCATAGGAAGTAAGGAGAAGCTTCAAAATATCAAGATGTAGAGGAACGAGACCATTCCAAAATACCTGATAAGGTTCACACAATGTCATGATGAACTTGGTAAATTTGGTGTTATTGTAGTAGAGGATGATTTGGTGAGCCTAACCCATCTAGGCATTCCCAAGAGCTCGAACGACTATAAGGGTTCGGTGAATAGGAGGGAGAAACTACCAAATTGGGAACACTTATGGTTCGATTTGCTACAGGAGGTAATAAGGAAAAATACCAAAGATGAGACTTCATCCAAGGGTTAGGATGAGGAGAATTGTGCCTTGGCTAGAAAGCAAAAGAAAAGGAAAGGGAAGAAACCCCAATCCAAAGTTAAATCTAGTCAAGGGGGCAAGAAGAAAGACTTTTCCATAATTAAGTGTTTTCATTGTCATGAATTTGGGTACTATGCCACAAAGTGTCCACACAAGAAGGAAAGAAATAAGACCGCAAGAGGAGCAGTGGGTGAAGCCTTGGCTTCAGAGTTCAAGCTTGATTTTACTCTCATTGAATGCATGGTCAGCACCATGATGGGAAGTGTGTGGTATCTCAAGAGCGGTGCCTTGTTCCATATGACAAGGAATAAAGATTTTTTTAGTTATTTGGAGGAGAAGGATCTCCAGATGCACATCAACATGGGAGATGATGGAAGGTACAATGTGACCTAGATTGGAATAGTCACCTTTCAGAGAGAGTTAGGTTCCCCTCTCAGACTCAAGGATGCAATGTTTTTTAGCAGGTCTAAAGAAGAATCTTGTCTCTGTTGCAGTTTTGGAAGACTATGGCTACAATGTGATCTTCAAAAAAGGAAAGGAATTCTTAAGACACATAGTCATGGTAAAGGTGAAGTAGGTCAGGGTTTTTGTGTGTTGCATTAAGCACAAAGGTGGAGAAGGTGCAGAGCTGCGATGTTGGTGAACTTTGGCATAGAAGAATTGGCCATTTGTATCATGTTGCTTTGAAGATCATGCATCAAATTACCACATGCCTCCCCAAACGAGCACTAAAGCAACATGAAACATGCAAAGGGTGTAACTTAGGGAAGGACACTAAAGCCAATTTCCATGATCGGGACAGCAGAGCGCATACAGTCCTTAAAATGATCCACTCTAATGTTTTTGGACCTTTCTCAACAACCTCCACTACCAAACACAAGTATTTTTTTATCTTTATTGATGACTATTCGCGAAAGTGCTGGATCGTCTTCATGCAGAAGAAGGATGAGACTTTCTCCAAGTTCATAAAGTCTAAGGCACTAGTGGATAAAGAAATGGGAAATAAGGTGAAGGCTCTCAAGAGCGATAATGGAGGTGAGTACGTGTCAAATGAGTTCAAAAACTTCTCTACAAAATACGGAATTCGACCAGAGTTGATAGCACCCCACAACCCATAGTAGAATGGGGTGGATGAGAGGAAGAACTGAAGCTTTATGGGAGAAGCATGGGCAATGTTGAATGACCAATGCCTACCTATGCACTTAAAAGTTGAAGCATGCAACACAATGGTCGACTTGTAGAACAAGAGTCCTCATCAGATTCTTGACATGATCACACTACATGAGGCCTTCTTAGGGAGGAAGCTAGATGTGTCGCACTTCAGGAATTTTGGAGCATCTTTCTATTGCCATGTCTCCAAAGATTCAAGGAAGAAGTTAGAGTTGACAACATAATTTGGGGTATTTGTGGGTTAGAAATAAGATCCCCACAACTACTGTGTGTATTTGACATCCCTCAGAATAATAGTTTCGTGACGGGATGCCAAATTTGATGAAGACAAAGCCATGTGGTGCTCTCTTGAGAGGGAACTTTAGATCCCACTAGAGAAGGATATTTTAGCTCCAAAGGAGGAGCGTCATGATGTTGTGGAGAAACCACAAGTTTAGGAAGAGAGAGTGGAGGAACCAACTCAAGCATAATCATCTAGAGAAGGAAAGAAGAGAACCAGAGAAGCTGAGAGACTTGTGCAAGATGAGAGGGAGAATATGGGTGCTCCTTCAAGTCAACATAGGTAGAGAATGTCACAAGATCACTACAATGGCTACATGGTTCTAATGACTAAGCTAGTAGAGACTAAGCCATCCTCTTTTGAGGAAGTAGTAGAGAAACCGATATGGGTTGATGTAATGGTGTAGGAGTATGAATGTGGTCCCAAGACTAATAGACAAATTAGTTGTGGGTTCGAGGTGGATCTTCATGGTGAAACAAGCAACATATGGAAGCATAGAAAAGTAAAAGGCCAAATTTGTGTGCAAGGGGTACTCTCAGGTGGAGGGGATTGAATATGAGGAGATATTTGCCCCTATTGCAAGGTACTCATCCATTAGATCAATCCTTGTTTTGGCTACAAAAATAGGGTGGAAGATCTACCAAATGGATGTTAAAATTGCATTCCTCAATGGAGTTTCTGAGGAGGAGATGTATATCGAGAAAGCAAAAGGCTTCAAGACTATTGATTGAGAGTTTCATGTGTATGGACTCAAGCGAGCATTGTATGGTTTCAATCAAGCACATCATGCTTGGTACACCAGGATCGATAGCTATCACACCAATTTAGGCTTCACCAAAGGTGAAGTGGATGAAAAACTATATCATATTTTGGAAGAAGGTAAATTTTTTAGTATTGTTTTATATGTTGATGACTTGATCCTTACTGGTGATCAAAAACTGATCATCTCTTACAAGGAGGACCTTACAAGAGAGTTTGAGATGAAGGACATGGGTCTCATGCACTACTTCCTTGGATTGGAGGTATGGAAAGGTGATGGGGAATTGTTTGTCTCATAGGGTAAGTATGCCAAAAAGATACTTCAAAGGTTTAGCATGGACAGGTGAAAACCCATGGAGACTCCTCTAGGGACCAACTGGAGGAAAGAGAATGCCACTTTAGGTGAGGAAATAGATGCAACTGTTTACTGGAAGTTGGTGGGTTCACTCATGTATCTTGTGAACACATGACCAAACATGTGCTATGTAGTCAACTAGCTAAGTTAAGCTACGTTTAGGCCAATCAAACTATTTTGGAGGGCAACGAAGCTTGTTCTTCAGTACCTCAGAGGCACTACCCAATATGGACTTTCGTACAAACAGACAAAGGGAGTGGAGCTTTATGGCTTCAATGATGTATATTGGGAGGATATTACATCAGACTAGAAGAGTACATCATGTGGAATATTCAGTGTTGGGTCCACAACAATTTCTTGGTACAACAAGAAGGAGCGATCAATGACACTCAGCTCAGTAGAAGCATAATACATCGTTGCAAGTCAAGCATCATGTGAGGTGATCTGGATGAGAAAGATACTTGTTGGCTCGTTTGGTCAGATGATGGATCCTGCTGTGATTTACTATGATAATAAAAGTTGTATCAAACTCTCTGAGAATCTTTTTTTTTTCACAATCAATCCAAGCATATTGATATTCATTATCACCATCTATGAGATTGTGTGCATAAGTGGATTATGTTGTTACAATAAATTTCGACAGAGGAATAAGATGAAAATATTTTGACAAAAGCCTTGTCAAGAGCAAATTTCAAGTTCCACATGTGCAAGATAGGGGTGGTTGATTATCCCTTTCTTGATGAGAGAGTGTGTTGAAAATTCAGCAAGAAAATTTAGTTTTGACTTTTCCTTAGTCAAACTAGATTAAAATTCGAATTTATATTTCAACATAACACTTGGCGGTAGTTAACTAAGGTGACATGGAACTTGTCACTAAGTTAACCTAGTAAATTCAAGTTGTGTAAGTGGATCTTCAACCACACTTAATGATCAACCAATTGACTAATCAATCAACCCAAAATAATTATTGCATGCAGATAATTCAAGTTACCCAGTTGAGATTGAGATTCCAAGGCAGTGAGCTATCAGTTGTAACATATTCCAATGTGTATAGGTGGTGCATGGAGTCAAAGATTGACCTAAGGAAATTGTGTAATTCCATAGTGTGAAATTCCTAAAAAATAAGGGTGATTCCCGAAGGGAACAATCCAAGGAAATAGGAGCTTGGGAACACTTGAAATTGGCTAAGTGTTGGCAAGGTTCAATTAGTCAGGCAAAGTGATAGACTATACACTTGCAAGGTATACTTAGGATTGAGAAAGCATTGTATTTCTTATCTATTCTCTTATTAATGCAATATCGATACTAAGGGGTTTTGAGGAGTTGCTTTCCCCTAGATAAATATTTGTGCATGTATGATGTTTCATTTTTCATGTCTGTGATTCTTGTTTTAGATGGTGAATTAAAATTCACAGATCTGTAGAGTAACTTCAAGTCATGTGATTTACAAAATTTCATGAGAAATATTGAATCAACACACTAATTTCTACACATTTTTCAAGTTGTATGAAAGACACATGACACTATAAAGACGCTGATGCGGTAGCCCATATAATGACATGACATTTGAGCTGGCTGGACAAGTCACATCTAGTCAGCAAATGATGTGGCATCCAATCAACATTGATGTGGCCAAGGAACTAGGTGACCAATTAGAGGCCACCAAGTGGCATACTCTAAAATTCCAAGAAGGTTTGAAGGCTAGTAGAGAAAATGGTGGGCTAGTGAATTAAACTTGTGACTTATGGGTTATAGGTGGATGGGCTAACGAATGTTGTTATGGTAAAAAGTAAACAACACATTTTTAAAGTTTTAAATAGTTGCAAGTGGAGCTAATGAGGTTTGACCTCGTGACCCTAGGGATCAGACATAGGTGCCCCAATATTAAGATATGGAAGAGAGTTGAAAAGGTGGTGGAAAATAATTATTATAACATAATTGTATTATGCATTGTTAAAATGGGCAGGTGTGTGGGCTTCATTGTGTGACCTATCCCATTGGTTATAATGTTCTAGCCAACTCCTCCATCGTTGTTATCACCTAAAAAATGATCACCTAGCCATTTCTAACTAGGTGGCTCAAAATACACCGTGTATGATTAATTTTAACATAGTAAAATCACTTTCACCATAGGAAATATTTTAGTAAACCATTTTTTATTAAGTTATTTCTATTTAAAATAAATAAAAAAAATCCCCATGAGAATAATTGAATAAATCATTATTTATTTAATTTTCTTTGGAACTAATTATTAAATCATTATATGATAATTATTTCTTAACATATTTGACTAAATCACCATGGGATAATTAAATAAGTAACTATTTATTTATTCTTCATTATTCTTATTTTTTGAATAATTATTAGACCATTATTTAATAATTATTTCAAATTCACACTTTTCTTAGTCCTTGCAAAGTGATTAATAAATCATTTTATTTGTTAATTACTTGAAGCATTTTCTAAATAAAGTTATTTGATCATTTTGAATATCTTTTCACTCTCTAAAAAATACAATAAAGTATTCCTAACGATTAGATCTTGATTTGGTAAATAATATTTTATTATTTTCCAATTCCTAATTTAGCCCAATACTTTGTTATAAATAAGAGGGTTTTCCATTCATTTTTCACCATGATTATTAGCGTCACCGCTATCGTCTTCCCACATTTGAGCTCCCACTTGAGTTCCATCTTGCTTTTGGTTTTTTTAACATATTGAGAGAGAGAAACAGATCACTGAAGCTCAAGGAAATCAAAGGACCCATCCCATAGAGGGGGATTTTTCATACCCATGTTGTAAATCCTCTTCACAAGGTGTTTTCTAATAAAAATATTATTCATTCAAAGCTTCTATTGGGTTATTACATTTGTTATTTCTTGTTATTTTGTCTTTTGGATTGCATATGATCTTTTTATTGTAGAGTTTTCTTATTTTGTCATTACAGATCTAAAGTGTAAACAACCATATCTTGTTGTTAGGGTAACTTGTCACCAATGACTTAAGTGAAGCATTTTTTGTACATGTACTAAGAATTTGCATGCTAACAAATGGCGACTCCACTGGATCTTTAGCTACATAGTCATCAACAAATGACGACTCCACTGGTGTAATAATTCAGATATTTGATGACTATAGTTTTAGTGTTCTTTAGTGTTTCTTTATCTACTTTTAGCCTCTCAATTTCTATTTTTAGATCCACTTTGTTTTCTAGATTTTCTTTTTTGCTTTTTGTTGATTTTCTACATCTTTCCACAGGTCAGTGGTACCATCCGAGTAGGAGACAACACAATCTGGGTGAAATATGCCGAGCGAGAGTTTCGGGAGAAAAACACACTTTTTAGCCCATTATCTACATTCTGGAACACATGTTTTGGCTGTTTTTCTACATTCTAATGCACTTTTTAGGTCATAATCCACATTCTATTATTTTTCAAAAAAAAAAAGGTAAAAAAATAATAAGAATATTTTTTTCTTCAGAATATGTTGGAACTATAGAAAATAAAGTAGAGTGCCAAGTAGAACAATAAACCTAGAGAAGAAGAAAACTAATGGAATATTATAGAGCTAACTATGATTTTTCTCAATTTATTGAATATGCCTTCAAAGTACATAATGAATTGAAACTTGGTGTAGAGATAATTCTATAATATGACATAAGATTTACAAACCCTTTGGCTATGTATAGTAAAAGTTAACAAGTACGTTTAGATATGGGATATGGAATATTGATATGATCTACATTTTGATAAGAAGAAACATTGGAAAATTGTATTTGATGATATCCCCCAATGATGTTCAGACTACTCCCACATATATTCCAAAAGAAATCGAGTTTGATATTTAAAATTGGAAGCATATGTCCCATGGGGCTCTTCAAGGATTTTATTTGGAGTTGAAGAACTCTATTAAGCTATGGTAGTGTCTAGAAAATATAGTTTAATACTACCATTTCCCTTTTGTTAGACCCAAGAATAAATTATTTCCTCAAGAATAGGGGTTGAAAGAGTTGGAAGGCTATATAACCTCTAATATGAAAGGAATAATGTTTCTCATTGATATTGATAAAGTATCCTATCAAGCACATAAATTTAATTAAAAACATATTTCCTAAAATTGAGAAACATGAGAAGAGCATAAGAAAAGGAATCACATTATACATAATTACCCTTTATCTACATACCTTTTATCATAAGGAAGTAATTTTCTTACTTTTTAGGAAAGGTGGAAAAGCTTCATCAATTTAGACGAGGCGTGATCTTGTAGAGGAAAATTTTAACAAACAAACAAGAAAGCTAAGAATCAAGTGGAATATACTATTAGTCAAATGGACTTGAATTCTCCTGGGGGAAAATAAGATGAAGAGATATATATGAAAAATAAGAAAGGAGGGGAAGGAAATAGTCACCCTAATGTCTCAATTTCATACATTTCACTCTTCTTGGTCTTCTATAAAAATCAGAAAGATTCAAATTGTAAAAAAACAATTGTTTGTGCATCTTGTAGTACTTTCTATGAAGTGTTAATGAATGAAAAACTATTATTAGCCAATCCTATTATTAGCCGATCCTTTTGGAGACATCCTTAATTTATAAAATATGTGGGTTTTAGAACTTTTTGCACTAATATACTTAATTTTGAAATGGCACAAATATATGATTTTATGGTGAATCATTTTCACACTTTTAATTTAGTTTATCCCATAAACTATTTTCCTATAGCCATAATCATGGTATTGTAATCAATTATTCATTACTACAATTTTTTATGATACTAGTGGTTGTTTAGATTAATGTTTTTATTTGGTTAAGTTATTTTTTACTAAAATCTGAAAGTAGCAATATATTTGATGATATATTTACTCTATATATTTTATTCTTTATTATAATCAACATTTTACATTATGCATATTTAATTAATTTATTTCATTTTATTGCATTTGAAAATTCATAAATAGACAATAACATCTAAAACCAAGCAAAATTAGTTGAAGCTAGTGAGACCATAAATTGAACATATTATTCAAAATATTGTAAGGTATAATTGGGATCCTTCATCATGGAAAATTCCTACTAATTACGCAAGGCCATTCATCCCTATCAACACACTCAAAGTAACAAATCACCATTGGTTTTGTCACCATAATCTCCTTTTTTACATTAAGATAAACAATTTTCATATTTTTAGAGAGAAAAACTATAAATTTAATATAATATGGACTCATAAATTTATCTCATTATTTGTTTGATTTACCAAAACATTAAAAAAACATATTTTTTCCAATAAAAAATGATTCGAAACCAAAATAAAAACCATTTACTAAATTGTTATATATATTTTCTATTTCTATTGAAAATTTAAAACCTATATACATCCTCTTCTTTTAAAAATTAAATAACTTTATGTATATTTACAAGTATCTAAAATTTCAATATTGAAAAATACAATATTCTTTTTGTTTTGAATATCTGCCTCCTCTTCTCACTCAAGTGCAAGACAAGATGAACATGCTTTTGGATCATTTGTTGGTGGTGGTAGAAGGGCTGATGAAAGTGATGAAAAGGAGGGTCGAGCTAGAGTAAAGAGACAAGTAGACACATATTGATTATTCTGAAAATAAATACATCCTATTACATGAGTAGTTTGAAAAAATTGTGGGTAGAATTCAAGAGTAAGTTGGTTGCCATGAAAATAAGAATGACAAAGATGGAGGAAAAGCTCAGTAGTGGAATAAAGGATGTTTTTGTAGAGTTTGAGATCAAAGAGGAATCAAAGAAGAAAGGGGTTAAACATGCATTGGAATAGGAGCAAAGACTAGAGACAATGATGTTGAGCAATTGGTAGAAGCTCCTGAGGCATAGCTATCAAATGTTAGGTAAATTGTCTTGTCTTGGGATTCTATAATGGTTTAAAAACATCCGTTGGATTAGGATTCTTTTATAGGGATTATAGTAGGCATATATTTCAGATAGCATTTAAAAAATGTCATAGACTTAAGCAGTCTATTTTTTGGACTGGTGAAAATGGCGTTACTATGGAGCATGATGAATTTTGTGAGGGTTTTTGCCTAGAATCTATACGTTCTTTATAATATAAAATCTGCATCTGCTCTTTTCATATATATATATATATATATATATATATATATATATATATATAATATATATATATATAATATATATTATATATATATATATATATATAGATATATATATATACGCCTATGAACATACATTCTTTTTAAACATACAAACAACATTTATATATCCACATTCTAAATATTTGTCCATATATTTTGAAGGAGAAATTTGTTATGTTTCTAGATAAACATATATTGAGGTTTTCCCCTCTTTTCGAACAAGAAACTCAAAAGTCATGTATCTACGCTACTATTAAAATTGTGCATCTTCACAATATGATTTTTCTATGTTTTCTCAATCTAAAATCATGTAGATTTATTCTTAATAATTTTCTATTATCAAGAATATGAATTAGAGATTTTAAAAGTTGTTTCACACGTGTTCTTTTGTAGGTACATAATCTTTCCTATACTATTCCTTTCAAACAATACAAGTTTTTCAATTTTATATGAAATATGCAACATCTATGACACCTCACTTTAATACAATTCCCTTCAATAAAGCAACAACTACCTTATTAATAAGTTCGGTCATGAGATAATGCTTATTTAATATATCAATTCCCTTTAACTCAATATAACATTGTTGCTCTTCCTGCAACAACATCACAATTGCATCCCTGTTGATTTTGAATAATCCATATTTATAAATGAATGAAATGAAATATAAATAAAAATAGAAACATAGAGACAACGAAAACAGAACTTCGATTCATTAATAACAAAGTAATGAAAATTGTTTACATGTAGAATGGAAATAAGCTAGCTCAGGCGATGGTAGCTTATCTCTGAGAAGCGATGTCGTGGCTACATGTCTTCCAAACTGTGTTACAATGAGGCTCAAAGGCCTATTTATTATTGAGAAACAATGGAAAACCCTAAACATCCAAAAACCTAACCCTAGGATATGAAGCGCTAAAAGTTCGTGGGCCTCGTTGGGGTAAATTGGTACATCTTCCCTGGGTTGTAACTTTGGCATATGATCTTCTTTTGATGTGTTTGATACCTCATTAGAAATATCTATTTGAGGACTACAAATTTAGATTGGAAACCCATGCCACAAGCTTTTGGTTTTCCTGTTTTTCATAAAAAAACATCGTTTAGGGCCTCAAAACAGTTATGGAAGTTCAGGACTTGAAAAACTATCAAAAATAGTAAATTGTGCTACAATTAAGGAAACTGAAAGAAACAAACTGTGCTAAAATTAAGGAAACTAAAAGAAACAATTGTGGAAGTCCAAGTGGAATAAGTGCATCGCCACCAATATCCACCTAAATCAGCCTTGCTCCCTTTGGCAAGCAACAATCCCCACTGTATTGAGTGCCTCCATGAAATGGGGAAACTTCTATTAAACTTGGTCCCTGGTGAGCCACTTTCCTTGGTGCAAGAGTTGGCTAACTATGAAAACCTGATATAGTTGAATGTTTTGTTGACGAGTGTTCTTGATCTACATGTCCATGATCTGATTAGTTGTGGCCTATTCCATGCAGTATGGGTTTAGCTTTATTGGTGTGAGTTATTCTGTAATGTTTGATGTGTCTAGTAATGGTATAAAATATGGTTGAAGGTGGTCTGCATTGAACATTGGGTGCAAGCCAAGGAATGAGGGAATGCTAAGCTCAAAATAATTGCCTCCCACATCCTTGGTGATGGTGTAAGGCCCATATCAAATTGGTATGAGCTTCCGATGGGCTCCAATAAGGAGTTTTTTCTGCAAATGCAACCAAACTTTGCCACCCACCTAAAACTTGTGTGGCACTTGATGTTGATCATGTCATTGCTTATACTTGGCATTGGACTTCTCCAAGATCTCATGAACTTGCTAGAGAATGTTTTAGATGCATTCAATAAACCTGGTTGCTTTATCAACCTCAGACTATACATGTGTGGATTTTTTTTATGTCGTCACATGAGGCATGACAACATCAATCAGACAAAATGGTTGAAATCTCAAACCCACTTGAAAGGGACCATGGCTAGTCAATCTATGTAGAGCTCTATTATAGTTGTGTTGCACATAGGGAAGGCTCTCATTCCAAGTATGTGGATGCTTGGAGTTGTACATGTGGAGTATGTGCACTATCATCATGTTGACGACCTTTGTCTAACCATCAGTCTAGCAATGGAATGAAGTCGACTTTGTGAGCTTGGTGTCTAATGGTGTCTAGAGGCTCAACCAAAACGTGCTTAGGAACTAACTATCTCGATCTGATAATGGTCTTTGGAATCCCAAAATTGACTCTCGCTCATTCAAAGAAGAGTTTGGTGGTGCCATTTGTTGTGATACTCTTCTTGTAGGCTGCTAATATAGCCATCTTAGAAAATCTGTCCACGACCACAAATACATAATCATTACCATTCTTGGTAGAAGAGAGACCAAATAGATAGTCTATGGAGATGGATTTAGGGTTGGCTCGGAGTAGGAAGAGGAGTGTACAAGCATTTATTCATGATGGTTGGCTTAGCGATGGCACGAGTAATGCAGGATTTGACATATTTTCAACATCTTATCGGGGTTTTGGCCAATACAAGTACTTTTGTAGTACAACCATAGTTTTCTCGACTCCAAAGTGCCTTGTGACCTGAGTGTAGTGTGCCTCCCAAATCAGCTGGTATGCTCACTTGAAGAAACACAAAGGTGGCCCAGGTATCATAATAATGTGTCCCAGAGGTGGAAATCATGAACTTGCTTGCCATCCACTAGCATCTGGTATGTAGTGGCAAACTCTAGAACATTTTTGTATATAATGTTCAAGTGGAATTGTAGTAGATATATAAACCACTTTTGATGGTGATCATTCTGCAACTTCCCTTGTGTCTGTATAAACTAAAGAGATCAATAATCAATATAAATAACAGTCTCATTCCCCAAAATGTAATATTTCCATTATCAAAAAAACCTAACTAAACACATACCTCCAAATTTTGATAATTTCACAATGGCTACTTAACCTAAAATTCCAACTTACTTTAAAACAATGACATAATTCCATATTTTTATAATAATATAAACCTTCATAATGAATTATATAACTTCACGAGTTAAATCTTGTGGAGGGGAACTCCACTAGTTAAATCTCATAATATCCCCTCTTATTATTGAATAAAGAATTTACCATGTAGTAGTTTTCTTCTTTAATGCAATCAAAGTTGGTTATGCAATTTTGATATAAATTAAGTATGTATTTTAGAATAATTTTGGATTTCTTAATAAATAATAAAGTTGAATACGTTTAAACTCCTATGTTTATATATTTTATATTTATTAAGTTAAACCAAACATTGGAAAGCATATATATATATAATTAAAAACAAGTCATATACATATTTGTTTATTAAATAAAAAATTTGATTTTGTTTGGTTTTTTAAATAGTATCGTACTCAAACAATCAACTAATCATTAATAAAACTCAACGATAATATTAATTAATAATGATTATTATCATATATTTTTTATTATTATTATTTAATATAATTTTTATATTGAATTATTTCAATTTAAAAAGATTTATGCAAAATAGTTTTACACTGAAAAAAAATCACTCAAACTCATCCTCTCCTCTCTTTATTCTCAGTACAACCATGGAATTTAGTTTGAAAATACATAACACCTCCTCTTTCTCAGTAGTTCGACTAAGAACAGTTTAATCATTTTTCTACGAAATAAGAATGTGAAGATAGAAACTTAAATTTAAAAAATTAGCAAGCAGCTGTTCCTAAATAACAAGTAATATAATGAAAATTTAATTAAAATGCTATAAATTATGCAAATCATTATGTTTAATAAATAATATTGTTATAATATAAGTGTAAATAAATTTTATGTTTTTGAAAATTTTAATGAGTTTGTCTATTTAATTAAAAATGAATAAATTCAAAAATACAATTTAAATATGCTAAAAATTGTGATTTTTTTAAAATTTGTATTATCAAATTCAAATAAAAAAAAAAACTAAAAAATAAAACATTTAAGCTCTACTACTATTATATTTCTAAAGACTCTTCCCTTCACAACCACTCACCATTTACATTGTTCATTGTTTCTTTGTCACTTATTGTCATGTTTGTTCCTAGCATCAATTGAGTTGACTTACATGATGATTCTAGAGGAGTGGGCTATGAAACACAAGCTAAGTTCATTGAAACAAGGTATAGTATAATAAAACTTTTCTTTAATGACATAATTTTTTATAGGGTTATAATATTCAATTTTTTAAATTATATATTTGAATATATAAATGAAATTCAAAATCACGAGAATTAAAATAAAAAAAAGAAAATAACTTAAATTATGATTCTCCTCATTCTAACTTAATATAAAAATATTTTTTTTAAAATATTTTTAAAAATATTAATTAGATTTCACAAAAATCAATAATAATTATCAGACATATTTAGAGATAAACATAAATGGATGAAAACCCTAGGACCAACATTAACAAAACATTTCGAGCAAAATTTATTTATTTTAATTCTAGGGGAACGCTCCCACACCTCCATGAAGTTAGTGATGTGGGTGTTCACATTAGTTTAAATTAGGAAATTCAATTATATATTTTCAAATCATATTTTTTTTTGTCAAGTTGTTTGTGATCCTCCATGGTGGACATGTGGCGTGAAGAGCCGTGAATTAGGGCATCTAATCCATCAAAGTCACCCGTGGATCACACCCCGCCTGGGCCACACCAACCCTAAGTTCACTAGATTTTTTAGCATGTCTCCTTCCCTTATCACAAGGCATGTCTCCTTCCCCTATCAAATGCACAACTACCCCCTTGTGAGGATTGATCCTGGGTCACCTTGTTAAGGAGGCCCATCCTCAACCGATTGTGCTAGTGGGACTTGTCTATTTAATTTCAAATATTTAATATTTTTATTATATATAATTAAAGATATGTTTTTCTAAGCTTGGTAGGACTACATCTTCATCATGTGTAACTTCTCACCCCAATATGGGGTATAACAAAAGATTTGAACCCAAGGCGTCTACTTCGGTGAGACTTCATTTCCATGACCATTGCCAATTGAGCTATCCCAAGCAGACACATATAATTAAATATGTTAAAATATGTTAAAAATTATTAAATTAATGATGATAATAATAAGGATTATTAATATCTATTGAAATTAAATTTATGTTATGGCACATAAAAAAATATAATAATATTAATATTTAAAAAAAATTAAAAGTGTATTTGTTTGAAGATTAATTTGTCGACGTTTATTAATTCATAATTCAGTCATACAAAGATAACAATCTTACAATTATGGCTTTCCACAAGGGAAAACATATGAGTGACAGTGAGGGTTTTGTTAAGTTCTCTTGTCTTCCAGAATTAACTATATCAAAACTATGACATGACTATCACTATACCATAACATATCCTTGGCAATGTCCACATGGAGATTACAAAATAGTAGATGGGTGTGATAGACAAACCATAATTGTTGATCTGTAAATCGTCATGGATATTCTACTTAATTATTCGTCACAATATATTTGATAAATTCTACAGAAAAAACTCAAAATATAAATTATGAGAGTTTATTTCTCTTTAGATTTATGGATTTTACAATTATTTTTTATTGCACGTACGCATGCAAATTAAAATTATGCAAAAAATAGAGAAAAAAGAAATTAAAACTCACAAACCATGATTTGAAACAAGATATAACATAGGAAACCCTTTCAACAGAAAACCTAACTAGATAGTTTGGTCGCTCTATTCTTTTTCTTTAAATAGAAAATGATCTTAGTACAAATAAGTAAGGCTTGTGGTCCATGGGCTACTACAATGCACAAATCCTCTCTCTATGCTCTCTCCAGATCCCTCTTAGCTACTCTACTTGTCTATGGAACAAATGTGTCGGAAACAAATGACACCCCTTTCTCTCCTAGCTGCTCGGTTATAATACAACTCGATAACCTATTAGTGGTTAGGTTTGGCTCCTTTATCTCTTAACCAGAGTCACAATGTGAACTCTTCGAGAGTATTCATGATCATGATCATGTGGCTAACCCATTTTCCTTGAGTAATGGGCGATGATGTGGTATCCTCTCAAATTATGGTGAAAAAATCAAGAAGGTCAATTTCCAAGTGGCATAACTTTTGCATTTGGACTTTGATTGAGGTGATTCTAGTGTTGTTGGAAAGGTCTATGCATGTAGAGTAGGAAAAAAAATTTCCCGTAGTAAACAGGAAATTTTTTACCCCAAAAACTGTCATTTGATGTCTCGAAGTGCTCTTAGAAGGTTTCAAACCCCAATTTGTCAAATTGGCTCCCACCAGTAAAAAAGGTCAAATTAATTGATTCCTCAACTTTTTCTATTCTAAAAACATCGCGATGAATGATAAACAATACCATGGTACAATCCAAGTCAATCCTAAAACATAACAAAATAGTAAAATGAAATTCTTAAAACAAAAACATAAAATTATAATGAACCCAACCATCATCCTTCCTCAAAAGAAGTTGCAGGGGTGAGACCTTATGTGCTCAGCCCTAATGGGGATTGTTTACACATAAAACATGCATATAAATATGTTCCAACCAAACATCCAATGTGACTAGACAAGACTGCAAATTCTTTTGGACCTACTAAATATCATTGAGGTGAAAAATGATTTCATTACAATCCTTTTGCTTTTCCATGATGATGCGGCTTGGCATTATTTTTGTCTGCCAATACAAAGTGATGGAATGGAAGTATTGGTTTTTTCTACACCTCACATGTCTAGAATCCAAAACCCACTTAGAAACTTCTCCTTGAATCTTTGAGTTGGAATGGGCACTCCCATCACGAACTTCCCGAGCTTCTAGTAAATGGAGTTCATCTTGAATTTATGGGGAGATGGTTGAATAGTAAATTTCCACTATAAACTTGGCTCAAGGCCTATTAGTAGGGCCTTGACTGCTAGATCTATGTCTCAAGTGCATGCAATGCTAGGGCATGACATTGGGGAAAGGAAGATTCCTAGATAGAGGTGACACAAAAGATAAGAGAATGGTGGGGGTATGAAGACCAAAGGTGGGCCAACACAAAACATGCAATTAGAAAAGGTTCAAGGGTAGGGGAATCAAGTGTAGTAAGAGTTAGGTAAGATGCAAAGATGAGTAGGGAACAACATTAGATAATAAAGGGTCCTCATAGAGCCAAAGAAGAACTAGGACTCTCCTCACATGACACAAAAGGTTCATATATTTTCCCAACATGACGAAACCAATTTCTTGGACCTAGAAACCAGAACCATAACATTATAATTACAATACCAATTAAAGCTCAATAATTTTACCAGTGGTGCTGATGTAGACGCGTTATAGAATACTTCAATAGAATCATGGTAGTGTCCCTCCCTCTAGCTAATGCTCAAACCAACTACATTTACACCCACAAGCATTTGCAATTGGCAGAGTGTCCAACCAATTATAAAGAATGAGAACTAGAACGCCAAAATAGGAGCGCCTAGGCCTTCCTTAACAGGAATACCTCAATTATGGGCATACAACATCCCAAAAGTAGCCCAATCTCGCAGTGAAGGTCAACTCCAACCATACCAAGGAAACATCATGGTCGCGCAAGTTTCTAATTTGATGCTTTTATTTATCATAACTTGTAGACATATGCAAATGCATGGGGTTGGATGACCATCACATCCCCCTCTTTAATGCCTTGGGTGATGGTGGGGGTGGAAAGACCTCTCCCCTCTTTCCTTTGACATGTGTTCCAACACCCCCATCCGGGTTAAAAAAGAGTTATTAAATTACCATAATTTTATTCAATTAAAATTTAAGAAGGTTGGTATTATAACTTATATTTTGAAATTTCTATTTAATATAAATGTACGCATAATATGTTATAATAAAAAAAATTTAATTACTTATTTTCTTAACTTTATTATTGTTAAAGTTTTTTAGAGTCATAATATTTGAGGAATTTCAAAATATCACATTTCACTCTTGTATTTATTGTTGGAAATAATACTGAGAGGGGGAGGGGGTGAATCAGTATTATCAGATTAGATAAAACTTTTCAATTTCATACTCAGATTCATATACGCTACTTCAATGAAGTGAACCAGCGTATACACGCAACTGTGTCTAAAGCAAATAGCGTATACCCAAAGATCTTATAATTCAGTTAGCTTAAATCTTCAGTGAATGCATCAGAACATTATTAAGCATATTAACAGTAAACAGGTGCAGTATAACAGAACAGGACATCACACAAGAGCCACACACATGAACACCATGATATAAGGTGGAAACCCAATGTGGGTGAAAACCACCTGCTGCAATTCGTTTCTTTCTTCTTAATGAGAAACTTCTTTTACAATATACTGGTGAAGTCCTTTACCAGTATGCAGGCTACAACCCTCTCTCGTTTTCCAACTACTTCTGGAAGGGAGCTACAACCCCCTCAACTCTTGTACTAGCTGATCCATTTACTAGTACGTAGGTGCTGACCCTACAATCTTCAGGGACCACGTTTCATCAATTTTCAGACTGGATCCAAGAGTACAAAACAAACATTACTGCAATACAATCATCAACTTAAACTTGCATCATAATTCATTAAACAACCCAATACTGAATCACTGAAACCCTGTCATTAAGAACACAGGACCCAAACCAGAGACCAGAACTCTGTAACAACCACAAGAATCAGCAGCAACCTGAGATATCAAACTTTATCATGCATACGCTACTGCACTTTACCGAAACCGCGTGTATACGCACTTTCTCCAAAGGAAACCCGCATACAGATCTAGAAATGATTACTTATGCCTCCGCTGTCAGATCCAACCCTTGCCAAAATTCCCGAACAGACAACCAGCAATACCAGATCCTCTCACTTCGTCAGACACCCAATACGCCCACTTTGCCTAATGATCTTCTCCTTATATAGCCTTAGGCCTTGCTTAATACCATGGTCCAAAACCATAACAAACCAATACCATCAACTTCGAAACTAGGGATCAACACGTCCGTCGAGACACCATGGTCCAAAACCATAGGCACAACTTCCAAGGACTAACTGCTACGAACCAACGGTACTAACTGCCAAGGACTAACTGCCACGGACCAACAGTACTTTTCACATGTACGCGCTTTTACTGAATCCAACCTGCGTGTATACGCTGATTCGCCTTGATGAACTTGCGTATATCTCTTTCTTGTCCTGCTGTACTAAGATCTGTCCTCTGATTGAGTTTCCATCACCTGTACCAATATCTGAGCACCTGTACCAACCTCTGAGTGAGTTGCCATCAAGGACAACACTTGAAACATAATGCCAACACATCTTTCAGGATGTTTCATGGTCTTTCACAATTTTTCGTGAGCTTTCGTCATATTTTAGGATGTTTCACAGCGTTTTGTAGTCTTTCTTCCTCTTCCATGATCTTTCTTCGTCTTTTGCGATCGTTCATTGTATTTTGTCATTTTTCATGATATTTTTTTTTATCTTTTATGGACTTTCATGATCTTTCATCATCTTTCAGATCCTTCATGATCACGATGTTTTGTCCTCTTTCATGATTTTTGGTCATCCT
>APFE031044614.1:90050-118467 GCA_000404065.3 Pinus taeda | reverse complement strand
TTCTCCTATAGTGTCATATTTTTACATCCTTCAATCCTATCCCAAGTTGTTCTTAAGGGGGGATGTTAGGATATTCCGACACATAGGAAATCGTTAAGTTCAACTTGGTCTAGTATAGAGTTAGGTATAGAGTTAGGTAAAGTGTGTTTCTTTACCGTTGTACATTTTGTAACTTACAATCCGACGGTCCCGATATGTAGTGATCCGACGGTTCATTCTCTGGTATTACCGACACTTGATCCATGGCTTAACACACGATTGGTCCATGATCTCTATTTAAAGAGCATGGAGGGTCATTTGTAGGTTAACTGTTCATGAGAGAAGATTATGTAAATTTTCATTCTTTTATTAATAAATTTCTTGAAGTGGCCACGTTGGCTTAGGCCATGGACTATTTCCCTCTTTGAGGGTTTTAACCACGTCAAAAATACTGGTGTATTGATCTGTCATCTGTTTGTGAGTGGCGTCCTTTAGTGTTCTATCTGAGGAACTTACCGTGTATATGTATGTATAGGAATAGTTTCCTTAAAAAATATGTGGAAGAATATTTTATTCAAAAAGGATATTGTTGTTTTTTTAAATGTTATGTGTAAATTCCATGTTAAGCATACAAGGAATTACACCCTTCCCTAATACTAGACTACAAAAAAAATATTTCTCTATAGAAACCCATGATTAAAACATTAAAAAAATAATTTTATTTTATTCTTTACATCAACTACATGAAATCATGTTTACACTTATCATTATGAAGACCCAATCTAGTTACAATTTTCAACACATTCTATAATCCATCTTTGGGTTTGTTACTTGGGGGGCTAGAGATGGATGGAAGATCAAAATTGGATTAGGAACCATCATGGGGAAGGCTGGAAACATTCATTATACCTTCATATGTTGCAATTCCTTCATAGAAAGGACATTATCCACTTGCAAAAAATATATTTGTGGAATGGGAGTCATACTTAGCACAACTTCATTCTATTGGCATAACACTTGGTGATAAGCAGGTGTGTGTGACATGGTGGGGGGTTGAAATGAAAAGGAACAATCTCATGGTCGAAGACATCTACTTGAAGTTTCCAAGGCTCACTAGGATCAATGACTATAATAAGCCTCTACATGATATATGGAGATGGAATCTCCCAAACAAATTAAAATGCCTTTGGTGGATTGTAGCACATGATCATATATTAACATGGAACAACTTACAAAAGCATGGGTTCATTGGTCCTAGAATATGCCCTTTATGCATGGAGGGACATACGTATCATTTGTTGATCAAATGCTCATATGGGAGGATGATTTGGGATGGGGTTATGGAGGAATTGAAGCTTCTTTTCCTTAGCACTAATCAACCCTTGTTCAGATGTCTTCTTTCATGGTTCAATTCACACATGAAGTACGAGTCCCTTCCATTATATATCATATATATTATATGGTGAAGTAGCAAGACTAGCATTTGTTATCATAAAACTAAGATTGTTAGAGAAGCCATTGTCAAGACAGTTGTCGTCAGTCGATGAACAAGTCTAATAGAAACACGAAATGCAAATTCATTGATATTTGGAAAGAATATTGGATTAGGCATTTTGAGGGAGCCAAGAATATAAGGAAATGAGGATGTGCTACATGTGGTGCATTCATAGATACTTAGTATCATAATTTCTTTCAATTCTAGTGGGAGCATGGAATGAGATCAAACAACAAATTGGAGATTACAACATTATGGGGAGTCCTTATTGCAGTAAACTGTCTAAGGTTAAACAAAATTCAGAGATATGGAGATGCAAAAGGAATCATTGAATAGTTAAATCAACATACTAATTTCAATCCCCCCATACTTGAAAATTGGATGATGAGGATTTGAAACCTCTTAAGGAATTTTAATCATATAAATTTCCAACATATATAAAAAGAAAAAAATTGGATAGTGGGCCTCCTATCTAAAAGAGGTATTTCAAAGGAAAAAAGTGTAAAAAAAATCTCAATCTTCAGGGAGGGTATAGTGGTACATGTAAGTAGCATCAACTACTCTTAGGAGACATTTTAATACAACATTGACTTTGATGGGAATTTTCTATCTTTAGCTAATGAAAGTGTTTATCTATGAAAATGTAATGGTTATAAGCTAAAGTTGGATGTTAGGAAACACATTATTTGTAGAACAAGAAAATAGAAATGAATGGGCATATGAATGATAGGAGAAGTATGAAAGGATAATATAATGAACAAAAGCTAAATTATGTATTATCCTTATATTTTAATATGAAGATAGTGTTTTTTTTCTTTCTCTAAAAAATGTAGCTTTCAAAATAAATGAAATTGTAAGAAAACACATATTAAAACAAAATACATGAAGACCTTGAAAAGTACTCCAAGTATATTACTGCATATCCACCTTCAGTGAAACTGCCTCCATTTCTCCTCACATGAGGCATGCCTCTCTTGTCAACCTCCATCACCCTAAATCTCACCTCCATCATCCTAAATCTCATGAGTTGTTTTCGTCCTCCATTTCATTGCTTCCTTAAAAAACCCATGAACAACATAAAGACCAACTCCTAATTCTTTACCTTTACCTTTATTACTAGTGGGTGGTATTGAAAATTTTAAGACAAATTAAATTTTAAGACAAAAGATTCCTTTTGTCTTAAAAATTGCCTTAAAAACCCTCTTTGTGTAGTAGTGTCTAACTAAACAAAATAAAAGTTGTCTCTAATCATATCAAGAGAGATCTAAGGGACATAAGATGAATTGATGTCCAAAAAATCTTGCCACCACAAGTTGTGGCATTCTTCAAAGTGGATTACCCGACAAAAGGAAGCGGTCCAACAAATTGTTGTATTTATATAAGATTAACATGAATGGTGAGTGAAATGTATAGCAACCTAAATATAGGTGTGAAATAGTAGTAGCATGCAAGTTGGCGTACTTAGGGCACATTGTAATAGTCAATTCTGAAGTTGCTAGATAATATTGTCTTAAATTGATATGTAATTGTCTTAATTTTTAATTCTCTTAAATGATTTTAGTCTTAATTAGCCATTCTAATAAATAGAAAGTTTTGTATTAAAATATTTTTATCTTAAACTATTTTTTTCTTAAATTCTTTTTGTTTTAAAATATTTTTGTTTCAAATTGTTTTTGTCTTAAATAGAAAGATTGTCTTAAAATATTTTTGTCTTAAACTATTTTTGTGTTAAATATAAAGTTTCGTCTTAAAATATTTTTTTCTCAAACTATTTTTGTCTTCAGTTTAAACTTTTGTCTTAAAATATTTTTGTCTTAAACCATTTTTGTGTTAAAATATATTTGTCTCGACCTATTTTTGTCTTAAATATTATATTTGAGACAATTCAATTGATATTAAATTTTAATGTAAAATAACTAAAATAAAAAGTGACTTTTTAAAACAAAAAAGCTTTTCCCTTAAGAAAAGGTCTTAAAAGTACCCTTGATGTATTAGTGAGAATTTTTTTTCATAATGTGACATTGGACCATGGTTGATGATGATTATAAACCAAGTGTATTTATATTAGACCCAAGGATTGGTATTATGAACGGTATGAATAATATTATACCCTACGAATAAGGACCCTTAAATTAATAAACCCAAGGGTTTGACATTATAAACCCAAGAGAATAATAAACGAAAAGTATTAATACTAAAAACCCAAGGGATCATAAACCCAAGGGAATAATATTCAACGCAAGGGATAAAAATTATAAACCCAAGGTATATAAGCCCCAAGATAAATATTAATAAATGAAAGTGAATAGATTATAAATGGAAGGGAAAATTATTTAACTCAAGGCAAAAATATTAAACCCTATTGAATAATATAAAATGAATTTATATAAATTGAATGTATAAATGAAGGGGTAAACCCTAGACTTTCAAGATGGAACTATTTTGACTTTTTTTTCCTCAAAGGCTTTATAAATTGATCTAGGGTTGGGGTTAGGGTTTGACGTTGGGTACCATGGCGGGAGGCATATGCAAACCCAAGTCGAACATCATTCCCCAGGTCATCTTAAGCAACCCAACACTACAAACGCATAGGAATCATATGGTGGAATATGCAGTTATATGCAAATTCATGGGGATATGGCCAACTGAGAGGGCGCTGCATGTATGGATAAGAAGCCACTAAAAACCAAAGGGGGCAATTAACCTTCATCTAGGATCTAAGGGCTTCTTCGCAGTAGTGTTCACAAGCATAGAGGATAAAGATAAAATGTTGGAAGGAGGACCATATTTCTACGTAGTTGCATGCCTCTACATGTGGCCATCGATGATGAACTTTGTCCCAAAACATGAAACATTCACATCGGTACCAAAATGGATTAGACTATACTCCCTTCCTGTGGATTATTGGCCACTGGAATCTCTTAAAACAATAGGCAACAAACTCGGTCATTTTCTAAATATATCAGATGCGACTCTGAAAGGAAAATACACCTCCTTCGCTCCGATATGTGTGGAAATGGACTTATGTGGAGTACTTCCGGACACGATAATTTAGTATATGATGAATAATGGGTGCAGGCGGTGGACTATGAACACATCCCATTTAGGTGCTGCAAATGCCATGAACATGGGCATCTATATAGAGAATGGCCAAGAAACAATATGGAGAGAAATGTGAAAACCACTGTAGATAAAAATCCCAAGGGTTTCACCAAGGTTAGGGGCAAAGGGAAAGGTGGGAAGCGGCCAAAAAAAAATATCAATGAGGAAAGACAGCTGAGCCACAATAGCTTTAAGATCCTAGAAGAAGAAGATGAAAATAAAGAAACAAACCAGGAAATGGAGAACATTATCATTGAGAAGGAAAGGGATGCTAGAATGGAAGATATCATAGAAAATAACCAGTAAAAGGAGGATGTTCCAAGCATTATGGAGATAAGTAGGGACCATGAGATGGCTCCAAGTGAGGTAGGAACAGAGGACCATGAACTGTAGGATATTCTAAAAAGGGAAAATCTAGATCTAGAGAAATTTCGGGAACAAGGGACAACCAAAGGAGTGGACTCCCTACCAAGAGGAATATGATAGGGCTCAACAACTCTTCCTATGAATATCACAAACGAAGGGCTCTGGAGTGAAAAAGAATAATGTAGGCCAGTAGCATAGAGGGGTCAAAATGGTGGACGAGATACAAGCATCACCTCCAAAGAACCCAGGAAGGAAAATAGGAAGAAAAGGATAGAATGAGTTGCTAAACGAATGTGGGAAACTCTCGATCAACTCAGGTAAGATGAAAGTTCTCACAATTTATTCCTTTACAAAACTTTCTTAATGAAGCTCACAACGTGGAATATTAGAGGCATAGTAAATAGGAGGAAATAAAGAAATCTCAGTAATAGAATAAAAGAAGAAAAACCAAATATGGTTTTTATTTAGGAGACAAAATGTTCGATGGATAAGATTAGAGAAATTCATAATAAATGGCTAATAAAGTATGATTATCTAAATGTTAAAGTAAATAACTCAATGGGGGGGATTCTTACACTCTCAGATCCCTAGAAATTTGGAATCCTAGATGTTGAAGCATCCGGGAACTATCTTTCTTCAGTATGTCAACATTTAGGTGATCAAAATATATACATCATCACAAATGTATATGGACCTCAAAAGAAAGAAGATAAACTTAGTCTTCTCACCTCCCTTGAGGAACTAAGAGTAGGACACCCTAATATTCCCTATATCGTTGCAGCAGATTTCAATATGATAAGATCTCTTACAGAGAAAAAAGGCAATATCAGAGACCTAGGCAGAGACTTCATGGCGTTCTAGAACTTCATAAGGAACATGGGGTTAGTGGACACTAAAAAAATCAATGGGACCTTCACTTGGAACAACAAGAGGGGAGGGGCTTCACAAGTCACCTCTAAACTTGATAGATTTATTATCTTAGAGGACATCTTTCTTTCAGGCCCTGCCATCTCAACTTCTATTCTTCCCTTTGGAGGTTCAGAACATTGGCCTATAAAAATCGAAGCCACTTTTATGGGTACACCGAGAAACAAACCCTTCAGGTTTGAAAATGGCTCACTCTCTCACCTTGAATTCACCAGCAATATTGACAAATGTTGGAGAGAGGATCTGAACAATCAGGGCACTAGAATGTTCCTACTCCAATAGAAACTTAAACATATCAAACCCAGGCTTAAAGATTGGAACAAAAAGGAATTGGAAATATCTTCAAAGCTAAAGGAGAAGCTAAGTAGAAACTCTTGGAGATTAATCACATTAGCATCGCAGATGGCTTTTTCGAGGAGTGGAATAAGCTAGATGACTCTGTGCAGGAAGAATGGGAAGATCGGTGCATGCAAGGGGAAATTTTACTGAGACAAAAATCGAGGGTGCAGTGGATTAGAGAGGGAGAAAGAAACACGGATTTCTTTCATATATCAACCATGGATCATAGGGTACACAACAGAATCACAAAGATCAAATATTCTCAAGGAATGGAACTCGATTCTCAGAAAGATATGGAATCTATCCTTGTTCAACACTTTCTCAGTATAGCAGAGGAACCTCTGCTCGATAGATCTAGGTTCATCAACAATTTTCTTAGTACATCCCTCAGCTGGTTACCAAAGAGGAAAACCACAATCTTAATAGGGTAATGTTGGAAAAGGAGGTTATTGAAGTGATTAATGAAATGAAAAATGGAAAATCTCCAAGCATGGATGGGTTCAATGTAGACTTCTTCAAAGCCTACTGGAAAAAAATCAAATAGGATATCCTTGAGGTGGTGGAAGACTCAAGAAGATCAAAAAAGGCTCTGAAGGATTTTAATGCTTCCTTCATTGCTTTGATCCCAAAACAGGAAAAAGCCACGACTCCAGATGGCTTCAAACCCATAGCTTTATGTAATGTGGTGTAAATAATTATTTCCAAGGTGATTGCCAATAGACTCAAGCCCCTTTTACCAACTCTCATCTCAGAGGAGCAAGCGAGCTATGTGGAAGGAAGACAAATCCTCAATAACATCATTCAAGCTCAGGAGGTGGTACACTCTCTCAAAAGCAACAAACAAGCTATTACGATCATTCAGTTGGACCTAGCGAAATCTTATGACAAGCTAAGTTGGTGTTATATAAGGGCAGTTCTAAGAGCATACGGCTACAACCAAAACTAGATAAGATCGGTTATGGCACTAATTACCACGACGAGTTTTTACATCCTCCTCAATGGTGCTCCTTCAAGAACCTTCACACCCTCTAGAGGTATTAGACAAGGGGATGCAGTATCTCTCTTCCTCTTTGTTCTCATGATGGAAGGGATAGGCAAAGTGATTAAAATGGAAAATGCTAAAGGAAGAATCTAGCATATCAAACTCACCATGGATCGAGCAGCAAATACTCATCAACAATTTGTGGATGACATAATGTTGCAGTAAATACCCATAGTGAGGGAAGCCAGAGCGATGAAAAAAATATTAAATGAATTTTCTATGTCAGCTCTCATAGAGGTAAGCCTCAAAAAATCAAATTTTTTTTCTTTAACAATGACATTGTTATTCAGAGAAGCATCACCAGGATTCTTGGGTTTCAAAGGGACCAGTTACCTTCCAAGTATCTAGGCATACCTCTTACAGATAAGCCTCTAAGAAAGGGAGTATGGGACACAATAATAAATAAACTTAAGGACAAGATCAAAAAATGGACATGCAGATCTTTAAATTTGGTGGGGTGCCTTGTGCTCACATGGGTTGTCTTACAGGAAATTCCCATCTTCATGTTCTCAGCTCTTCATGCTCATAAAGGAGTTCAACAACAGATCAATAGCATACAAAGGAATTTTCTATGGGGTAGAGGAGAAGAGAAAAATAAATGGGCTCTAGTTGCCTCGGACAAGATCTACAAACCCAAGAGCCATGGTGGTTTGGGGCTTCATGACCCTGAAACCCTCAAAATAGTTTCAGGAGCTAAACTCTAGTGGAGGTGGATCAAGGAATAGACAACCCCCTAGGCCAAGCATTGGAAACAAAAATATGCCATGAATTGGAAGGACAAGGATCACATTCGACTCTGAGGGCATATTAAGGGCTCCCACATTTGGAACCTTGCCTTGGAAAATAAAGGTATTATTTAGCAGCATAGTTTTTGGGAGATCCAAGATGGGAACGTGTCTCGGTTTTGGGAGGATAACTCGCAACAAGGACCCAACCTGAATAAGGATGAATTATCAGTTCTCAAGCATGATAGTGATAACAAAGGTCTACTCATGGTAAATGACTTCTAGGACTAGGTAAGGAACAATGGAAAATGGAAAATTTGGAAGGATCTAGGCCACAATGAAGAGAGCCCTCTGAAGGCCCACGTAGACTCTCTTGCTCAGGATCTAAAACATAGGAGGATTTTGGTATCCTCCTTTCTGCACCAACTAAGATGGGGAAGGAACGCCGATGGAAATTTAAACCTCAAAGAAGCTAAATAGGTAGTAACATGGTTTAACTACCAAAACCTTGATCATGTATGGAAGAATTTTTAGGAGAGCTCCCACTCGATGAAAATAAAGTTATTCATTTGGCTAGTTCATCAAAAGAAAATTTTAACTTGGGAAAATCTCCTGAAAAAAGGCTTCACTGGCCCATCCAAATGTTACTTATGTGGCTTACAAGAGGAGACAATGGATCACCTTCTCAACCTCTGCCCTTTCACCTATACCATGTGGGAATGGGTGGCTTCAATCTTTAGGAAACTAATAGGGATAGACTCAACATCTCCAACACTTTGAAGAATTGGAGGAAAATCTTTTCAGGCAATGAAATCATCCATCAAGCCTAGACTCTCATTCGAGGCTTTATTATCTAGGATGTCCTGAAAGAACGTAATAGTAGGATCTTCAAGATCAAAGCAAGCAAGCCCCAACACATAAATGATCAAATTTTAAGGTAGCTCAAAGACACAGTCAAAAGCTTGTTGTGGAAAATTCCTAAGGACCCTCCTCTACCCCAAGAGACATGCATACTATTGCATTTGGGTCTCTATAGGCCGAGAGGGCATAATTAAGGGTGTGAGACAAATAAATGCAGATATAAATATTTGGAAGCCTCCTCCACATGGTTTCTTAAAATTCAATATAGACGAAGCGTCTGAGGGCAACCCAGGGTTAGCTAGCTTTGAGGGTGTTATAAGAGATGGACACGGATGAGTAAAGGAGATCCTTGATAGCCACTTGGGGAAGGCCACTAATAATATGGTGGAAATCATGGCCTTAGAGCAATGCCCAGAAATCTTGGTGGAATCAAATTCACATCATGTCATCATTGAAGGATATTCAAAATTGATTATTAGAGTGGCCAAGAAAATATGCAATGGCACGACACTAGATAAAGTGTCGAAACGTTGGAGTATGAAATGGTATGAAACTCGATAAAGTGTCAAAACATTGGAGGCTATCGCAGGTCTTTCTCTATATTTATAACCACCTACAAACTTTAAAAACTGTAAAATTTGTCCATGTGAAAAGAAAAGCTAATATGTTAGCTCATTATCTCATGAATGAAGGAGTGATTAGTAAGGAAAGGGACACTCGGCATGTTTGGGAGTTGATACCCCCACGCAAGTTGTTAGAGGATTTCCTTTGTCAGGCTACCAAAGATAGGGATCGATGGATCGACAATCTTGATCGATGAGGCTCACGAGAAAGGAGGGAGTACATGGATGCTTAAACTGTTTGCTTGTTGATTGGAAGTAGTCTGCAGATTGTATTAGTATCAGTATTCCAACGGATTTGAGTGGATGGTCAAGATCAGCGGAGGAAGACCATGGATGTAGTGGCGTGGAGATTGATTTTGGACTGATAGATCTCGGTTCACTTAGATTTATGGTGCTTTTGCAAGGGAGTTAGCTGATAGTTAATGAGAAGAAGTGGGTTGGGGAAACCCACAAGTGGATTTCTTTGCTATTACTGTTAGAACACCATGGTGTGCATACATTGGAAATTACTTGGAAGTATGCAAATTACCCAAGCACCTAACGCCTAATGAAAGAAAACAAATAGTGCAGTACAATACATGATTCTCTTGGATCCGGGGCTACTTATTCTACACAGGGGAAAATATGCACATTAGAAAATGTGTCCTGGAAGATGAAGTGTTTGACATTCTAAAAGCATGCCATGATGGGTCATGCGATGGGCATTTTGTAGAGGGTGGGATGCCCGAGACAATCTGATGAGATGCCTCTAAACTCACAATGAGTAATCAAGTCGTTTGAGCAGTGGGCACTAGATTTTATTGGTCCTATTAACCCATGATCCAATCAAAAAATAGACATACTCGTTGCAACAAAATATGTTACTAAATGGGTTGAGGGAAAGGTGATACCAGGAGCTATTGAGGATTCAGTGATACATTTTCTTTTCCAATTATTTGTGTGATATGGCCTGCCAAGAGACATAATTACAGATAGAGGAACGTAATTCGTAGGTAACAAGATTGCTGCAACATTGAGAAATTACCATCTTCTCCACAAGATTACAACTCCATACCACCACAGGAAAATGGCCAAGTAGAAAGTACTATTAAGGTAATTGAGGCAATACTTACAAAAACAATTGCATCACATAGACGTGATTGGGCTTCCAGATTGCCAGAATCCTTGTGGGCATACAGCACAACATGGAGAAATACCACAGGATATTCACCGTATCAGTTAGTATGTGGTAAAGAACCCATCTTCCCAATCGAACCCGATATTCAAACATTAAGAACAGCCCACGAGGTGGGTTTGAATTTAAATGAAGCTGAGATCAATAGATTACAACAAATCAATGAATTAGATGAAATGAGGTTATGTGATCTTCAACACAGTGCATTAATCAAACAACACACAGCAAAATGGCATGATGCCCTTATTAAAAAGATCTTCCAAGAAAGAGATTGGGCACTCCTATATGATTCCAGGTCCCAAGATTTCCCGAGAAAACTCTAGACCAGATGATTAGGACCTTATGAGATACAAAAAGTGCATGATAATGACACCATTACATTGGCAACGATTGATGGATATGGCTATTCTTTTAAAGTGAATGGTGATCGAGTGAGATTGTATTGCAAACCACTTACTAGGGAGTCCTTTTGCCAACAGTTACGTAAAGATTCCACCATGCAAATTCTCGCTTAAGAGGATAACCCATCGTGAGAATCAATCCAGTGAACAACTCATTTGTTTTTCAATTTTGTATATAGATTTCTCTTTGTATTTAAATTTGCTTGTATAAACTAGCTGTTTTGTACAGATTTTCATGCTATTCCATTTAAGGAACAACTGTTTTTCCTCTTAAGGAATTGGAGCCATTACATTTAAGGAACAAAAAATTTCTCTTTATTTAATTTTGTGTTGTTCCGTTTAAGGAACAATTGTTGTTCCTTCTAAGGAACAATTGTTGTTCCATTTACAGAACAACAGTCCCCTGTATATATGATTTTTGTGGTGTTCCATTTAAGGAACACTTGTTGTACCTCTTAAGGAGCAAGAGTCGTTCCATTTAAGGAATAGAAATTTTGCGTGTGTTCTTATTGTTGTTCCATTTAAGGAATAGGTGTTGTCCCTCTTAAGGAAAAACAACTATTCCATTTAAGGAACAACAATTCCGCATGCGTTTTCTTTCTCTTGTTCCATTTAAGGAACAACTATTGTTCCTCTTAAGGAAAAACAACCGTTCCATTTAAGGAACAATAGTTTTGCAGATGTTTTCTTTTTGATGTTCCATTTAAGGAACAACTGTTGTCCCTCTTGAGCAACAACAACCACAACAACCGTTCCATTTAAAGAACAATAGATTTGTGTGTGTTGTTCCTCTTAAGGAACAACAATGTCTCGTGTTTGTATTTTTGTTGTCTCATTTAAGGAACAGTTGGTGCTCCTATTAAGGAACAACATTTGTTCCATTTAAGGAACAACAATCTCTTGTATTTGTATTTTTGTTGTTCCATTTAAGGAACTCTTGTTGTTCCTCTTAAGGAACAATAGTTGTTCCCTTTAAGGAATAGCAATCTGGCCTATTTGTATTTTTTTGTTGTTCCATTTAAGGAACAACAGTGTTGCGTGTTTGTCTTTTTGCTCTTATATTTAAGGATCAACTATTCTTCCTCTGAAGGAACAACAACCGTTCCATTTAAGGAACAATAGTTTCATGTGCATTTCTTTTTTCTCTTCCATTTAAGGAACAACTATTTTTCCCTCTAAGGAACAACAGTGGTTCCATTTACATTTGTTTTCGCTGTTCCATTTAAAGAACATTTGTTGTTCCTCCCAAGGAACAACTATCCTTCCTTCTAAGGAACAACATTTTCATTATGATTTGCTTATTGTTGTTCCTTCTAAGGGAATAAAGTTTTGCTTCAGTTTGTTTTAATGTTGTTCCCCTCAAGGATCAACACTTTCGCTTGCATCCATTTTCCAGTTGTTCCCCTTAAGGAATAGTTGTTGTTCCTCTTAAGGAACAATAGTTTCATGTGCAATTTTTGTCATTTTGCTCTTCCTCCTAACTAAGAGCAGCTTTGCATGCAGTTGTCGTTTTTTTGCTATTCCTCCTAACGAACAGCAGCGGTTCCTTTTAAGGAACATCGCCGCTTTTTTGTGTGCATTTTTTATTTTTTTGTGTGAATATTGTTTCACTCTTCATGATCCTTTGAAGGCAAGAATACGAACATATATGCAAGGATACAAAATTTAAAGGTTACTGGAGTAAACAAATCAAAGAGAAATTATCATCTTTAATGAGATTGCTTTGTATTGATTAGGAAATGGGAGGACACAACTATCTATATCACTTTGTGTCCTTATCTTCACTACAACTCAAATTGATTGATTACTTCTACCATGCTTGTTCTTCTCTAATTCTCATAATTCTTTTTGCTTATTATCAATGAATAATAATAAGGGAATATTTTCTTCTATTGACATGTTCAGACTTCTTCCACCATCCCTACTGTTAAATAGTGTTGAGCCATTGTTTATATATAAATAGGAAGTGCTATATAAAAGAAAAGAGAAAAACAGAAGGAATATATATATATATATATATGTGTGTGTGTGTGTGTTTACTAACAATTATATGATTTGTGAGATGGAGGAGAGGGGGTCTCATCATGAGCTAGCCTACCATGATCATAAGAAAATGGTGAAGTGGCATTCCCACTATGGCAGCCACACCAGGGATATGAACTAATGGACTCAAGGTCTCATCACAAGTTGGTCTGGCCACCTTTCACTTCTTCCCAGTGAATGGCTTTGTAATCCATCTAGTTACCAAGCCAGAACAATGGCCTCCATTATGACATCACAAGGCATTTTCCTAAATATACATAAAGTATCATGGTTCCAAAGGGTGAAAAAGCAACTCTGTCATGGTGTCAATTATGAGGACAAATTTGTTGTTCAATACATTTATTGTGACATTGTACTCACTTGTACTTGTTCATTTATGTGAAGGTGGCTTTCACATTAGCACTATTTTATATATGCAAGGTTTCAAATTAGAATCTAATTCAATGTACACAATATTAGTTGTTACATGAACTTTCAGAATCATGAAAAACTTGTTACCCTTTGGATAGAATGCATTGTCCACAACAGTGTGATTCACTCTTCAGTGGCACTCATGAATGACTATCTAACACTACATGTTATGCTGCAATTCCTTTACACTCAATAAGGTAATCATTAATTCCCTGATAACAGTGACACAATTACCAAAACAACTTCAATTATAAAACCACTCAATTTAATTCACTGTATCATTGTAATTATTTTGTTTCCTAGTGTTAATCCGTTTTATTTTAGTTACATTAGTTTTGTTATTTTAATTTTAAATTTTATCTTTCAACATAAATTCATTAATTTTTAGTGGGAGATCTAGTGTAATTCTGTGGCTAAACAACAATTCTACAACTCTATATTTAATTCAATGATTTATTTTGTGATAATACATTTTAATAAAAGATCATGAGCAACATGTCTTCTAATTTTCCTACTTCATCTTTCACATCAACATCATGTTTCCATGCCACACTTAGGCATGACAATTTTCATTGTTTCACCTAAATTTCAAAAAACCCTAACTTTGTCATATGACATCTCATTTCAACAATTCAAGCATAGTTGGAAATATCTAGATGAGATCTACAAAATGATAAAGCTATGATCAGATTTTGAAACAATAAATAATGAATAAAGTGCTCAAAATACAAAAGAAGTACTAGTTTCGAAACGAGGTAAAAAATCATTTGATTTTCTTTCTTGAATTTCTTTTTGTTGGTACCAACTATTATTATTTTTGTGTAAATGCCATAAATATAGATATTAATCAGCAATAATAATATTAGTTCTTAAAAATAAAAATTATTACTCACATTATGAGCTAGTAATATGAGCCATAAGTTAATATTAATGATAATATTATTAACTATTATATCTTAATCAATATGATAGTAGTTTATCAATATGAATAGTAAGTTTATAATTTGATTAGTTTATCATGATAGTTATATTAATAGTAATAAATAAATATTATAAATAAAATAAAAAATAATAGTTTTCTTAGTTTTAATTAAAGTACTAGAGATTTTTTTTTAAAAATAATAGAAAATTGGGGTAGATAATAAGAATATTTACCATTTTATTTATGCTAATAAATAATACTCATTAATATTAATCTTAATATAATCGTAATATTAATATTATTAATAATATATTAGTTAAAATATGGATTAAAAAAAATTATGGTAAATATTATATTATGAAGGAATATATATTATTAAGGAATATATATTAATAAGATTTAATAGTATTAAGGAATAGATGAATAAATAAATATATTAATAAAATAATAATTGAATTAAGTTCTAAATTTAAAAATAATGGGTATATAATAATGAGATTTACCATTATATTCTAATTATTTAAATAAATAATATTTATTAATAATATTAATATTATATAAGGGTAATGGTAAATAAATATATTAATATTGATAAATATTAATATTAGTAATAATAATATTAACATTAATAAATAATATTATATATAAATATAATAATAATAAATAAATAGATAAATGAAATAATTAAATAAAGTTTAGGCCCCTCCTAGTTACACCTCCTCAAACCTAGCTGTTAGAGGTCCGGTTAACCATTACTGAGTCAAACTCATCGCTCACATTGATTCTTCAACTTGTCATGACGATGAACCACACTAGTTGGTTCGAAACGCGTCCGCAAATGATTTTTTATGTGATTTTGCCAAAATTATTCTCCAAACAAGATTAATCACCTCTCTCTTTTTATAATCTTACATTTCATTGTAGAAAAAATACTAAGTTTTGGATAAACAGATGGACACAAACAAACAATGTCTCTCAAAGACCACATTTATTTAAAAAGAGCATGATCAAAGCAACATCAAATATGAAATATCCAAGCATTAGCACATGATTTTGGATAAAGAATGTTGAATCAGATCCATCACACCATTTGGAAGCCTTTCAGATACTAGTCTTGCCATTGCATTCCTACTTATTCGGTCAATAAAATCTTCATCTCATTTTCCTTCAGAGTCATTTTGTTTTTTGCTCTGTCAAATAAACGCTCATCTACTGCAATTTTTTTCATCCATAGTCCTTCAAAATTATTGTTTTATGCTCACGTTAGATGATGCCAGATTCATTAATACCTCCCTTTTAACAAGTCTTGGCCTATCGACATCAGCATATTATCTAGGTTCAAGTGTGGAGTCCTTATTAGTACCTTGAGGCTTGTATGCATTAGTGACAAGTTCTCTCGATAACAATCATGGGAATGCATCAATGTCCCTTGATCATTAGATCTTGCAAGTGGCTCGACATCATCTAATCTTTTCCCACTTTGCAAGAGGTACTTAGCTGCCTTGGCACTCATCGACATTACTTCACATTAGATAATGACATTCATCAATGGTCGGTAATCCAATGAATTCTCTTCATGCTCAACAACAATGCATTTATTCGAATGACTAGAATTGTACCATCGAGTTTTGTAGCAGGTGAAAATTATATCATTTCATCATTTTGTAGCATATACAACAGATTTAGTAGAAGTAATAAAGAATCCACTTTCACCACCTCATCCACCATTTATGCAACCAAGAAGAAGATGACATTATACATTATATTCCATGATCCGGTAGTAGTTATAACTTCTCGACATATGCACAGTTTGTTCACTTCATAGGTAAGTAAAGTTATGTTCTTTTCTAGCTTTTAATCATAAAATTCTTTGAATAGTGAAATTATAATTTTTGGAAAATACTTCACCATATCTTCTTTCTCATTTGAAAAAAACTGTAAAAACCTTTAGTTGGGGGGAAAGGGACATCCATATATGATCACTCTTCATATCACTTCATTCCATTTCACTTCATTTCATCCTAACATACTTGTCCAAATCATTATGATTGCATTACGGTTTAAAAGGTACGTGATCTGAAAATAAAGACTAAATGATGAGAATATTATATGGTTGATTCAAAGATGCATTCTTAAATATGTTCAATGAATCTTGCTGCAACAAAAAGAAACAAGGTATTGATACACAAAAATGAATACTAATTAAGATTTGGTTTTTATACAAGAGTCAACCAAACAGGTTGCAATTCAATGTATGATAAGTAATAATTTTAAAAAAGAAATGAAATTTTCAAATGCAAAGTTTAAGGACAATTGATATAAGCCAAGCTCATTCAAAAGAAAATCATGATTAAGCAATGCAGTGGATTGCATGAGGACATGCAATAACATCAGTTGTTGGGTATGTAGAGTCTTCAAAATATATTCAAAGTATCATCCACTTTCACCTTTATCGCTACCATTTCACTCACATGCCGTAACTAGACGACAATATAACCTTTCATTAGCCCCCATTTTCATAATTATATGGGTTCCATTTGTATTTTCCAAAAGCTAATTATTTATAGTATTTTAAGTGAATTTACGGCTAAAACATAGAAAAATGACATATGCT
Source organism: Pinus taeda (assembly GCA_000404065.3). Taxonomy (NCBI): domain Eukaryota; kingdom Viridiplantae; phylum Streptophyta; class Pinopsida; order Pinales; family Pinaceae; genus Pinus; species Pinus taeda. The sequence goes on along the minus strand of APFE031044614.1, from coordinate 101,443 downwards.
TTCTAATACATAAAAGTGGCTTGAGTTTCATGACATGTATAGGTCATTCAGAAGCTTCCAAGGCACCCTTATTTGGCCTCCAATGCTCAAATTCAAATTCCTTTCAAGATATGGAAGAAGATTTGGATAAAGGTGAAAGAAGATATGTGTCTCCTCATTACCTATTTGAGTTGTAACTCTATGATATTTTCTAGGGATCTAGGGAGATAATAATGGATCTCCATTAACAAGGTAGCTTCTTATGTTTTTGTATAAATAGGAGAGACTTATCCTTTAAAAGGCATGTGAAAAGTTGGATATACTCAGGTGTTGAAGTTAAGATTGTTCATGAATGGAAATTAGATTCAGCACCATGCTTATGGGTGATGTTCTCCTATTTTAGGTAATGCTTGCATTTGGAGCCTCTCAACTTGCCATCTCTCACACTTTTCGATTGGCCACTTATAATGTGTGACATTTTTTTTTTTCGTAGATTAAGATTTATTTCTTTCATATATTTTCTTGTGTGAAAGGTTAAGAGTGATTTTTTTTATTTTCTTTCATATCTAGAGGTCAAGAATGATTTTTTTCTTTCATTCCATATCATGCGGTTTTGGTTATTCATTTCATAGGGTCATTGTTTGATAATGCACACATGATCCCATAGAGTGGCTCTCATTTCATTAAATTTCATCCTTGCTAGTGTGGTAGATTAATATTTCAATTCTTGCAAGTGTGATAGATTAAGATATTCAATTCCTACAAGTGTGATAGATGAAGAACTCAATTCCATGCATTATACTATAATTTATTTTGAATTGATTGTTGAATTAAAATGGGTGAATTTGCTTTGTCATTATTTTCTTTCGTAGTTAGGTTGATCTAAATTGGAAGTTAATTTCTATCATATACAGTGCACGCATGCTTCGTAAGTTTTACGAAACCTATTGGTTGAAAATTAAATGATAGGTAATTAATTTTCCTCAACACTTTTGTTTGGGATATTTCTTTCTCAGATGTCTTAAGGAGGACTACAGTTTCTACAACATAGCTAGGGTTTCTATATATAAGTTTGATCTTGGTGAAAATAAGGCAATAAGGTCAATTGAAGGTCACCAAGGGTCATCCTCAAGCTCCAGAAGTCAAGGAGGTCGAAGAAGTTTTATTGGATGAGATTGGATTGGATTTGACTAGATCAAGGTTAGCACATCACCGAGAGAGGTTTATCTTGTTATTGGAAGGTATTGGGTTCAACCTTAAGGTCTTGGAGTTCCTTAATTGAAGAATATCTAAGGAAGAGAAGAGATTTGTGATTTTTCCTCTCAAATGGAGAGGTTTTGGCGTTGGCCTGCATCCTATATTATGTGTTCTTATTCTTATTGTTTTGGTAGTTGTTTGATGATACACACACATAATAATAAGAAACATAGATAATAAGTAAAAATACATCACAAGCAGTTATCAAGCATAGAGAAATCATCGCAATCATTGCCCTATAGATTTCTCAACATGGTTTTAGAGCTAAGGTTGGCTAAGAGCATTATCAAGATATCCACTTCATTGAAGAAGTTCCTCAAGAAGAGTTCAAAGTTAGAAAGTGATTTAAAAAAGGCATCAAGGAAGCATGAAATATTTTATTTACAACAAAGAAGGAAGTAATCAAGACAAAGGATGAAAGTATCTTCTCAGCACTCACTAACACATTCCAAGAAGAGAGCATTTATGTAACTGATATTGGTGCATCTAGGCACATGACGAGTCATCACATGCAACTGAAGACATTATCAATGGGAAAATATTCTTACTCAATGGAACTTGGATATAATAAGAGCTATCCTATAAAAGGAATTGGATCAACCTCTATAGAGCTAGAAAATGGAAGCAACATTCATCTCAACAACATCCTTTTTGTTCCAAGTTTGTATAATAACTTACTTTCTATTTAAAGTTTTGAGAATAAGGGTGATAGAGTAGCTTTCATTGATGCAAAAGTTGTATTATGGAGTAATAATTCAAGCATAGATAATTCTATAGTAATTGGTATTCGTGAAGGAAGAGTTTACAAGTTGATATCTCCTCTTGCACAAGATTTGGTTCACATTGAAATCATCCAATTTGAACTCTAGCATAGAATATTTGGCCATCTTCATTGCAGAATCCTTCCAACTCTATGTTCTATAGTAGATGGAATCCCTTAATTGAAATAATATCATGAAGGAGTATGTAAAGGATGTGCATTGTGTAAGAACACCAATAGACCATTTGGAAGCAGTGCTTCATAGTCAAAAGAAATATTGGATCTTATTCATTCTGATGTTTGTGGTACTATGACTCCAAAATCACTTGGAGGTCATGTATATTATGTCACATTTATAGATGATAATTCAAGAAGAACTTGGGTTTAGTTAATGAATTCCAAGGATGAAGTAGTTTCCAAATTTCAAGAATTCAAAGTTGAAGTAGAGAACCTTATAGAAAGGAGAATCAAGATACTAAGTTTCGATAATGGAGGAGAGTATACATCCAAGGAAATCATAGCCTTCTGTAAGGAGTCTAGGATTAGGAGGGATCTGATAGTTTCATATAATCCAGAACAAAATGGAGTTGTGGAGCAAAAGGATTGATCCATTGAAGAAAGTGCAAAAGAAATGTTGCATGATTAAAATCTACCAAAATGTTTGTGGGGGGGAGCCACAATGACAATTGTATATATTCAAAATCAAAGTCTCCACCACTCACTAGAAGAAACCAATTGTGGATCATCTTTGAATATTTGGTTGTCCTATACATACTCATATAGTGAAGGACAAAAGAAATAAGTTAGACCATTTAGGCATGGGAAGAATATTTTTTAGCTACAGTAACTCCTCTAAGACCTGTAGGATCTACATAAAGGAAAGAAATCATATAGAAGTAAGTCTAGATTATATTCGATGAAAGCATCGCATTCAATAAATCTAAGGACTTCCTATGGACTATGATGATGAAGAACTTCCAATATTTGAAGAATAAGTCAGAAGGGAGGAAGAAGAATCTAATCATGAAGATGAAGATCCTAGTGAACCTATTAAACTTGTGGTCATGCCCTAATCAAGAAAGATACCTAACTGGTTGAAGTCTCCACTACTTGATGCAGAGAGTCATGGAGCATCTCAAGGAACATTCACAGAAAGAAAGAAGCCCAAACTATATTCTAGGTATGCATCATACATGAAAAAACTAATATAAGAAGAGCCATCCATTTTTGAAGAAGTTTCCAATCATCAAGAACGGAAGGATGCCATGAATGAATAATATCAATATATAATGAAGAATGGAGTTTGGGAGGTCATGCCTAGGCCTTAAGAAAAATCAGTGTTATCTTCAAAATTGATTTTTAAGATCAAACATGCAACAAATGGTTGTGGTTGATGTTTTTTTATTTTTCTTTAATACATGTGGATATTGTTGCAACAAAAGATGTTACTAAATGGGTTGAGGCAGAGGTGATACCAAGAGCTATTGAGGATTCAGTGATACATTTTCTTTTCCAATTATTTGTGTGATATGGCCTACCGAGAGACATAATTACACATAGAGGAACGTAATTCGTAGGTAACAAGATTGCTGCAACATTGAGAAATTACCATATTCTCCACAAGATTACAACTCCATACCACCCACAGGAAAATGGCCAAGTGGAAAGTACTATTAAGGTAATTGAGGCAATACTTACAAAAACAGTTGCATCACATAGATGTGATTGGGCTTCCAGATTGCCAGAAGCCTTGTGGGCATACCGCACAACATGGAGAAATACCACAGGATATTCACTATATCAGTTAGTATGTGGTAAAGAACCCATCTTCCCAATCGAATTAGAGATTCAAACATTAAGAACAGCCCAGGAGGTGGGTTTGAATTTAAATGAAGCTCAGATCAATAGATTACAACAAATCAATGAATGAGATGAAATGAGGTTATCTGATCTTCAACACACTGCATTAATCAAATAGCAGTCAGCAAAATGGCATGATGCCCTTATTAAAAATATCTTCCAAGGAAGAGATTGGGCACTCCTATATGATTCCAAGTCCCAAGATTTCCCCAGAAAACTCTAGACCAGATGGTTAGGACCTTATGAGATATAAAAAGTGCGTGATAATGACACCATTACATTGGCAACCATTGATGGATCTGGCTATTATTTTAAAGCGAATGGTCATCGAGTGTGATTTTATCACAAACTTCTTACTAGGGAGTCCTTTTTCCAAGAGTTACGTAAAGATTCCACCATGCAAATTCTCGCTTAAGAGGATAACCCATCGTGAGAATCAATCCAGTGAACAACTCATTTGTTTTTCAATTTTGTATATAGATTTTTCTTTCTATTTAAATTTGGTTGTATAAACTAACTGTTTTGTATAGATTTTCATGCTATTCCATTTAAGGAACAACTATTTTTCCTCTTAAGGAACAACACCCATTCCATTTAAAAAATTAATTAGCAAAATAACTAAAGTGGCAAACTCCAATAAGGGATCAGCCTATCAACTTAAAAATTTGAATCAAGTAAATTACCATAATATTGAACTAAACAAAAAATATTGATAAGTAATAAAATCTTAACCATCTAAAAGTTTGTTGTTGTTGTATTCTTTTTTTAGTTTAAAATTAAAGGAGGCCATTTCTAATAGAGACCATGTTGTTATAAAATTATATATTACAGAGCAATGGAACACATAAAATATTGCAGAGATATAAACACAGAAAACACATAAAAGAAGAGAGACACAGATACACGTGGTTCACCCAATTTAGGGTACGTCCATGGAGAAACAACCAGTCCTTCCTTTTATATTATCGAGCAAACTGAAGAGATACAATCTATGGCAGATCCGTTGTAACACCCTCTACGCTCTCAATCTCCTCTCTCTTCTTCACTCAGAATACAGATGTACATAGACGCAATAAAATTCCCTCATATATAGTGAGGGGTTGCCTTCTAAGGCAGAAAACCCTAAATTAAACATAACTTCTACCATGAGATCATCCGCCTAATGAACGACCCATATTGACTAGAAATTACTAGATTTTTACAAGGCAATTTTACATCTATTTTTAGCTTCAGGGGCACTGCTCCGGAACCCCCCCGGGGATCGCTGGCTGCTGGACCCCTGCGAGGGGGACAATCCCCGCCCCCCCCCCAGCACCCCCCTGCGTGGAGGGGTGGACAGTCTTCCTGGGTTATACATCCGACTGAAACCTTTGAATACAGAAGATAATCAGGCTTCACACCCAACAATCTCCCACTTGGAGACTGATTATAGCAACTCCGCCACTTCTTCATTTGCTAGACAATGACTCTGCTTTGGACCTGGCTGTTTCTCATCTTCTTCTTCATCTTTGAAGGCCAATTGAAACTGAGTAGATTCTCAGTTTCTTCCTGGTTACAACTTTTGTTAACATATCTCCAGGATTGTGGCCAATGTGTATCTTTTCCAGCTTTAACTGTCCATCTTCCAATGCTGACTGTATGAAATGGTACTTGAGCTGTATATATTTAGTCTTGGAATGAAATCCAAAGTTATTTGCAAGATGTATGGCACTCTCGCTGTTAGTGTATAACCTGCCCAAATCCTGCTTCTTACCCAATTCATCCATAAACCTTTGTAGCGAAATCATTTCTTTACTAGCCTCTGTAGCAGCAACATACTCTATTTTTGTTGTTGAAAGTGCAACAACACTTTGGATTTTTGAAACCCAAATCATGGTTATTCGACCTACAGTAAATACATATCCTGTAGTGCTCCTCCTGTTATCTCTGTCACCTACCATATATGCATCAACATATCCCTGTAGAGAAATGTTTGAACCACCAAAGCATAATGCTTGATTTGTGATACCTCTCAAATACGAGAGAATCCACTTCACCCCCATCCAATGTTCTTTTTCCTGGATTGTTCATGTACATGCATACACTCCCACTACATGTGCATTATCAGGCCTTGTGCAGACCATTGCATGCATTAAGCTTGCAACTGCTGATGCATATGGAAATTTAGACATATGAGCCATTTCTTCTTGAGTCTTTGGACATGCCTCCTTACTTACTTTGAAATGGCTAGCCAAAGGTATACTAACTTGTTTTTCATTCTGCATATTAAACCTTTTCAACACCTTTTCTATGTACTCACTTTCAGACAATGTTAATTTGTGATTATTCCTGTCTTTGGTTATTCTCATACTAAGGATTTATTTTGCACCACCCAAATCCTTCATTGTAAATGAGTTTGCCAATTTCCTTTTGAGCACATTTATTTCTTGCATGTTAGAACCTCCAACAAGCATGTCATCTCCATTATTACAATAATAATATAATATAGCTACCATCATTTTTCCTTTTGAGATAAACATAATGATCAGAGTGACATCTAGTATAACCTTGTTAAGACATAAACCTGTTAAATTTTAGATACCACTACCTTGGAGCCTATTTTAAGCCATACAATATCTTCTTCAACCTGCACACCATTTTCTCCTTCCTTTTTACCTCATATCCTTGTGGTTGCTACATATATATCTCTTCCTCCAAATCCCAATTGAGAAAGGTTGTCTTTACATCTAACTACTCAAGATGCAAATCTTCAGCTCCTACTAGACTTAAAATAGTTCTGATTAATGCCATTTTCAGAACAGGAGAAAATATCTCATCAAAGTCTATACTCTTTTTTTGTGCAAACCACTTCACTACAAGTCAAGCTTTGTACCCTTTTCTACCTCTATCTTCTTCCTTTAGCCTATAAACCCTTTTATTTTGCAATGTTGTTTTACCTGCAGGCAACCGGAATAAGTCCCAAGTTTGGTTATGTGCTAAGGAGTCCATCTCTTCTTTCATGGCTTGCTCCCACTTCTTCCTGGCTTCTACCTGCATTGCTTCTTCATAACATTCTAGTTCACCAGAATTAGTCGACAACACATAATATAATGAAGGAGAGTATCGTTCAGGGGGTCTACTTATCCTAGTAGATCTTCTAACACCACTTTCAAGTGTTTCAGGTGCTTTTTGTTGTTTATCATTATGATATTCATGCACCATCACTTTTCCTGTGATATCATCAAGCACACTGTATTCTCTATTTTCTATCCCTGTTTCTTTTCCTACAACTGATTCTTATACAAGACCTTTTCATTGAATATTACATCTCTGCTCCTAATGATTTTCTGATTTTCATAATCATATAAACGATAATGAAAATCATTAACACCAAATAAAATAAAGGTACATTTCTTTGATTTTTCCTCCATCTTTGTTCTATTTTCTTTATTAATGTGGATAAAGGCTTCACAACCAAAAGTCTTTAAAAATGAGTAGTTTACTTTTTTACCTATCCATGCCTCCTTTGGAATACCACCATCCAAGGAACTTGAAGGCCCTCTATTTATTAAATAAACAACAGTGTCTACAACATCTGCCCAAAATTGTAAAGGCAATCATGCATGCAATCTCATGCACCTTGCATGCTCCATGATTGTCCTGTTCATCCTTTCCGGCAAACCATTTTCGTATGGTGTTCCTGGAATTGTCTTCTCTTTGTGAATTCCATTGTCTAAATAGTACCTATCAAACTCTTCGCTGTAATATTCACCTGCATTATCTGATTGGAGACACTTCGACCTTTTCCCTGTCTCATTTTCAACCAAAGCTTTCCATTTCTTGAAAGTATCAAATACATCAGATTTATTTCGAATATAATAAATCTAGGTTTTTCTTGTTGCATCATCAATAAAAGTAAGATAATAACGAGAACCACCAAGAGATGATACCTGTGTAGGTCCCCATACATCTGTATGCACAAGCTCTAATTTTTTTCTCTTCTTTCCTTTCCCAACTCTAAGGAGTCTGACTCTCTTCTATTTTCCATAAACACAATTTTCACAGAATTTTAAGTAAACATGCTTCAAACTTGGCAACAAATTTCTTGAGTGAAGAATCTGCATCCCCTTCTCACTCAGGTGCCCAAGCCTACGATGCCATAATCTCTTGTAGAGTTTAAATAATTAATAGAATTAGAAATACCATTGCATAAGTATAATGTACCAACCTTTTCTCCTTTCGCTATTGATGAGCCCCGAATTCGGTAATTTATTGGGCTCATTTTGCCTAATTTTCCTTGTTCAATCTTCCATTTTTCATAGATTATGCATGTTTTCTAGTATGTTTATGTTATTTGAATGAATAAGGGTGGTCACTCTACCTAGGAGGCTAATACGCGGTTATTTCAGGTTTTTTTCGACAAATGTTGGAGCAAAACCAAGCAATCATGGGCTAGGTGACAACCAAGCTTGAGGTGAGCATTCGTAGAGGGGTTGTCTCTGACATTAAATGGCCCTTCCTTGAGATCTTCACCCTCAAATCTGAGCTCACACGCCACCAAAATGGATCCTAAAGGCAACCAAGCAGATTTGGGAAGAGTGATTGTTTACTAGCAGTTGGGACAGTCGAGTCCCTTGAATTTGGGAGGCCTGCTAGGCCCCTCGTAATGTATAAATAAGAAGGCCTCAGCCTTTGTAGTTTACTTTTGGAGCTATTGTATTTTTTGCACTATAGTGCTGTCACTTTCAACTCGTTTTCTTGTAGCCACTGTGGTATAACTTTCTAGTGATGACTATTCTTTGATAATGACAAGTAGTTCTATTTGGCATGAGCTCTGAGTTCTTTAGAGGAGCCGTAGCTCTTAAGGTTGGGCTGAACCTGAGAGCCAAGGCCTCCTTTATGTATCGTTATTTGTCTTTTATGTATTTGCAAAATCATTTTTGTTAGGTAGATTAAATTGTGCTAATTAAATAGGTCATTGTTGATGGTTAGAAAGGATTTTGATGTTTAGATTAATTTGGTAGGATATAAATAGGAAAAAAGCTTCAGAAAAAGGCCAACGAGCACCTTTGATTTCACCTCTCCCTCATAGGATCAAGGGTTGGGATCAAAGTGACCTTGCTGCCCCAAAAAAACACTATTTTTTCTTTGCCATGCAATCACTAGTGTACGATTTTCGTTTGCAGAAATTGGTTACTTGTTCAGATCTTTGAATGCTTCGTTGCATAGTTCATATACATGGTTTCCTTTCAAATAAAGATTTTGTTCATTCTCTTTATTGTTAGCTAGATTAGATTAGGTTGGCATAACTAGGTCTTTGATTTCTTAGAAGTCCTTATTGGTTCAGTTGGAAATATAAATTGCAGAGAACCTGTACCACTTCTCCATCCACCCAAACTCCATCAGACCCCTCTGCTCCATCCCCTAACTTGGTTTCTTGCCTCACATTTGCCATTTTGCCCACATAACCTTACCTTTTGTGCAACATTGCTTCAACCTTCTTTGAACAAATTCAGCCATCTACATCTTCTCTCAACTCCATCCACCAGTCCGTGGACCACCTCAAATCCCTATCCTACCTCCATACCCACTCCTTCATCTTTCTTCATACATCGATCCTCTAAAATCCCATTTCTGAACATCTTGTAGAAAATCGCAGAACATTGTGTAGAAATTCCATAACATCGTGTAGAACCCCTGTAGACTTCCTGTAGAAGCTCACAAATGAGGTTTCTTTATAGCCAAACTATGTGAAACTCTCTATAAGGGTGCTAGGGACCCCTTAGGCCCTCTCTGAACCTTCCCAACCTCTTCAAAGCATTTCCTCTCGCCAACCTCTGGACAGTCAAAACAGTGAAAGCACATGCATGATAATTCTGACAACTTATTTAAAAATACCAAGAAGATGATTTCTTCAGATAGAAGTCTCTTAGACACATGTATTTTACCTTCCTAGAAGTAATTGCATCTCTTTGAGTAGCTTGCATCCTCTTTTTTGCATGAGTAGGACTAGCTGGTAAAATTAGGGTTTGCTAGGGTTTGCACTTTCTTTTAGCTTTTCAGTTTCTTTTCGCGAGCAGATTAGCTTCCTTCGAGTTAGCTTACATCCATCAGTTAATAAGATTCTTCTCATAGCTCATAGAAGTTGGCTTGAGCCCCTAGCGGACTTGTGCCAGCTCACCAAGTGACAGCTGCGGCAAGAGCTAGTACTTGTGCGTACAGCACCGTCGCTTCCAAGTTTGTTACGAACTACCGGGTTGATAAAAGTAAAGAAGGGGGTCCCAGGAGTTGCAGCATTATTGCTTCAATACTGGAGCCCACCATTCTTTTTGGCGCCGTTGCCGGGGAAGCGTCAGAGTATTTGTTATTGTTGCTTTTCCTCTATTTTCTACTACAACCTTCTCCTAAGTAGTTTATTTCATTTCCATTCTGCAATTTCATTTCTCCAAAAGTAGAGTAGACATTTCCTGCTTTCATAGATTGGCATTTCAATTCCGCAATCTCAATTCTGCAATCTCAATTCTGCAAGCGTAGCTTAGCATTTCATTCCTGCAATTTCATTTCAGTAATGTTACACTGAAATTTGTGACCATGACTATCTGCAGTTAATATGGCTCCATCAATAGTCATATTATCCTCCTTGTCAAGCCTAATACTTTTGCTCTTCATGTCAAGCTTCAAAAAAGAGAGAAAGTCACTAAAAACATGTTTATCTCTGGGTACGCATGTTCTCTCTACCTTGCCTGCGTGTACTCACCCCAAACTCACTGTACCTGCGTACTTGTACGCTCTGTAAGCCAAAGGATGGGTGCGTACCCCTGTAAAGGTCAAAAGGCGCGAGTTTCATCTTAAAAAAGTTACTTGTGGTCACTTCTAGAGCCTTCTTGAAGAGTGTTTGACGTGTATTGAGCGCCTCCAGATGGTTCATGCATCCCTATGATAGAGGAACTTATCCCATCAAGAGAGGAGCTACCCCATCCAAAAGAGGGAGTATCCCATTGATGTTGGACCTGAATAACTTCCTCTAGAACACTATAAATACAGGCATTGGGCCAAAGGGGGGAGGTTGAAAGGCTGAACATTCTAAAGGGTAAATGCTGCTGGAATTAGGACTTCCATTTGTTGACTTGTGAGGAGAGATCACTATCCTTCCTTGTTGCCATAGTGGGAGTGGTGAGCTTGTCAAAGTAGAGGAAATCTCTTGCTGGACCCTGGGAGGAGCTTGCACAACACCAAGGCTCAGGTTGTAATGGTTCCTTTGATTATTTAATACAAATAAGTCCATTCTTCTCAATGATTTGTTAATGAATTATTTCATGCATTCCTTGGTCAGTATGATAGATATATTTTGTTTTATAACGAATATTCAGATGCTATGTAATTGTTTGCCTTGTTAGTGAATGCAGGTCTGAAGGTGAAGGAGGAGCTCATCCGGATCAACAAGACTGGACTACTACAACAAACATTGGACATAAGGTAAGATCGAAAACATTTGAATTCTCATAGAATGATGTATATCTAGAGAAGGATAGCTCTTGTTTGGTTTGTTTGTCATTAG
>APFE031044614.1:58628-77678 GCA_000404065.3 Pinus taeda | reverse complement strand
GCTCATCTGGATCAGCAAGGCTGGACTGCTACAACAAGCGTTAGACCTAAGGTAAGATCGGAAAACACTTGATCTCTCATAGAATAACGTGTGTTTAGAGAAGGATTGCTCTTGTTTGGTTTGTTTGTCAGTAGAGAGTCTTAGACTCCTAGGGAGGTTAGGTTTGTCCGCAAAAATAACTCTTTCCGCATGACAAGCAAAATAGATTAATCCTTTCCTGTTTTCATTTCAATTCCACATTTTCGTTTCAAGAAGATAGTTAGTTGCAGTTCAATCCATTTTAGTTTTGCAGGTACAAGCAGAAAAAGCAAAAGCAACCAAAAATCTTTCCATTTCATGCCTCGCAGAAACAGAGATAAAACCGAAAAATTCCTACCCAACACCCCCACCACATCACTGAGTCAACCTTCACTCTTCTTTGGTGACAGTGAGCCAGAAGAACCTATAGGTGAACCTCCAGAGATATACAAAGATCCTATAACAGAAGAAGAACTAGAGAACATTCTATCTGAGGCCATGGCTAAAAACCGAAACGGTAGAAGAGAAGATCAGAGAGTAGAAGGTGCCTTCCCCATCTGAGAGACCAATGGGGACATGAAAATGAAAAACATAAGTCCCTCAGCCTTACCTCACTTCCATGGATTGACTACTGAGGACCCTGATACCTTACTGTTTGAGTTTGCTGTCCTTTTTCAAACTTACGACTATGCTGAGGATGAGCAACAGTTGAAAATCTTTCCCTCTACCCTCAAGGATGCAGCATTACGTTGGTTCATGGGGTTACCTGGAAACAGTATCACCACTTGGGCTCAGATGTAGCAAGCTTTTAACACCAAATAACATGACTACTGTAGGTCCAAGGAAACAAAGGGGGAGATATTTCGGATGACCATGGGAAGTGATGAGTCTTTAGAAGATTACGAGGAAAGGTTCCAACTTAGTTATAAATGGGCCAGGTGCACAGTTGACCTGGAATCTCTGAAGTTGGTTTTGATCCGAGGAGTCCGTGAAGACCTTATAGATACCCTTCACATGCTAGCTTGAGGGGACATCTACCAACTACCTTATGAGGACATAAAGACTGTGTTTAGAAACCATTATAGGGCAGCCCGGAAAAGAGGTAGGGGGAATCCACTTTCAGCTAGTACCACCTTCTCCAAGCATAAGTTTGCTAATCAGATGGAAGACCTCAAAAGTGAGATGAGACAGACTATTGCCATCCAACTTGATACGTTCCGAATTCAGCAAAAGAAAGAGGAAGCTGAGAGGGTTTTGGCCATTTTTTGTCCCAGATGCACGAGGAAGCACCCTATGAATAAGTGTCCATTGCACTCAGTGGAGGTATGTTTCATTTGTGAGGAAGACCACCCCACCAACCAATGCCCTACCTTGCCCGGATTTAAAGCCATGTACCTAGGGACTGAGGTGGCTACTCAACCTCTCTACTTCCTCAACCAAAGGAGGCCACATGGGCCCAGACCTTACTAGCAGGGGATGCAAGGGACATCCCAGACTTATTATAACCCCAACCAATCTGTTCATAAACCTTTTTGGGGCCCCCTTACTCATCCTTCATGGTCCGCACCTCCTCCGTGGTCTTATCCATCTCAATACCATACTCAACTTACTTCTCATTCGTTTCACTCACATGCCCAGCCACAACCTGAGTGGAATGCACCTCAACCACGGTGGAGGCCCCAATACAACCCTTCTCCCGCCATTTTTCCTCCACCACCGGCTCAACCACAACCATTACCTCCTGCTCCTCCAAGACAACCGCAGATGCCTGCTCAACTGAACCCGAACCCTAACAACAGACAGGGCCAACAGGTATATGATGGGGAGTCAACATGCCCTACCTATGCTGTGGAGATTCAGGAGATCAACCTAAGATCTGGGAAGGTCCTTCCAGTGTGCCAACCTCCTCCCCTAGAGGAGGAGGAAGAGAAACAGAAAAGTGAACCCAAGGCCATTCCACCCTTTCCTGAGAGACTAACAGTAACCACGCAACCCAACCTAGAGGAGACTGAGCTTTTGGGAGAACTCAAGCAGTTGTGTGTGAAAATACCAATTCTCCAGGCCATAAAAGATGTACCGATATACAAAAAATTGATTAAGGAGAAGTGTTTCAGGCACCGAGGCAGGCGAAAGAGAGATGCCTCAACTATCAATTTCATAGGACAACTGTCCGATCTTATGTTAGGGCAAGTAATCTGTCCAAAATATTTGGACCTTGGGAGTCCTGTAGTTGATGTTCACATCAATGGCACCATCATCCCCCACACCTTGATTGATCTAGGGCCCACCATTAATGTGATGACTAGAGACACTATGCTTAAACTCAACCTTCAGAATTCCTTAAGGAATACCTTGACAGTATTGTGGTTGGCAGACCGCTCCACTGTGACTCCTGAAGGGATTGTGGAAGATGTCCTGGTCTCTGTTGACTTTTGGGAGTACCCTGCAGACTTCTTGGTCCTTCAGCCAAAGGAAAAACTCACTGGATACCCCCTCATTTTGGGAAGGCCTTGGCTAGCTACTGTGGATGCTTACATCAGCTGTCGAGCTGGAAGCATGACCATCAAGAATGGGCCTATGTCCAAATATTTGGTCCTATATCCTCCTGCCCAAGCTCTACTAGAACATGACTTACCACTCTGGTTGGAAGAAGGAGATGAGGACGAGGTCTACTCTGCACCATTGTGCACAGTAGAGGCCACTAGGGGAGGTCCTCAAACTGAGGATGACTTGATTGACAACTTAATCAAAAATCCTCCTCCCGGTGCACTGTCCTTAGAAGAGTTGGTGGAAGATACCCAAGAAAGTTCTTTAGTGGACCTCTGTGTGACTGATCCGACCTCTCCTAGAGTTAAGAATGTGGAGTTTGGCCTTGAAAGAACTTTAAATATTAGCTCCTCTCTCTCTCCCTCTCAGCAAAAAGAGCTATGTAGCCTTTTGAACTGTCATTTGGAGGCTTTTTCCTAGAGCTATAAGGAAATGAAAGGAGTCCATCCTTTGGTATGTACCCATCATATTTACATTAAAGAGGATTGTAAGCTAGTCATGCAGCCTCAAAGGAGAATGAATCCGGCCCTTAAGGACATCATTAAAGAAGAATTGCAAAAATTGTTGGATGCAGGATTCATCTACCCCATCTCGGACAACGAATAGGTTTCTCCTATGGTGTTGATACCCAAGAAAAATGGGAAGTGGAGAATCTATGTATATTACAGAGAACTGAAGAAAGCCACCAAGAAAGACCACTTCCCTTTGCCTTTCATAGATCAAGTGTTGGATGGAATGGCAGGGAAGAAGTTCTTCTCTTTCCCAGATGGGTTCAACGGGTATAATCAGATCCAAATCAGCCCGAAGGACCAAGATAAGACAACCTTCACTTGTCCATGGGGTACCTTTTCCTACCGAGTCCTTCCCTTTGGGCTATACAACGCTCCTGCCACTTTCCAGAGAGCCGTATTGAGCATATTTGCTGAGCTGGTTCATGATTCGGTTGAAATCTATATGGATGACTTTACTCCTTACGAGTCTAACTTCCAAGAAGCCTTGTCCTACCTAGGAAAAGTTTTAAACAAGTGCATTGATATGAACCTGTCCCTCAGTCCTAAAAAATGTGAATTCCTGATGACTGAAGGGACTGTGTTAGGTCATACCATTTCTCGGCAAGGATTACAGGTGGATCCTAACAAAATTGCTATCATAAAAAAGGTTCCACCTCCTCATAAGGTAAGAGATGTTCGGAGTTTCCTAGGCTTAGCAGGATATTATAGAAGATTCATTAAATATTTCAGTAAGCTAGCCTCACCATTGTTTGGCCTCTTAGGAAAAGATGTTGAGTTTAAATGGACTGACGACTATCAAGGGGCTCTGAATGAGTTGAAAGATAAGTTAGTGTCTGCCCTGATCTTGAGAGGACCAAACTAAGCCCTACCTTTCGACATCCACATTGATGCCTCAAACAGAGCCATAGGGGAAGCCTTAGGACAAGTTGAGGAGAAACTTCCATATGCCATATACTTTGTCAGCAAAAACCTGTCCAAGGCAAAAATGAACTATATTGTAACCGAGAAAGAGTTCCTGGATGTAGCCCATTCCCTAAACAAGTTCCAACACTACATCACTCGTTATCAAACATTTGTACATATTGATCATGCTGCGATTAGATATTTAATGAATAAGACTGATGTAAATGCTCGTATCATTAGATGGTTACTTTTGTTGCAGCAATTTGATTTGACTATCGTCGACAAACCAGGTAAAGAAAATGTTTTGCTAACTTCTTGTCTAGATTGGATTTGCCTGCAGGTGAAGAAGGAATAGTGGAGGACCAGACGCCAAATGAACATCTGTTCACTATCTCAGTACTCTCTCCGTGGTTTACTGATATAGCAAACTACTTGGTCTCAACACAGTTCCCTCCGCATCTATCCTCAAAGGAGAAGAGCAAAATTGTGAGGAAGAGTGCCCCATTCACTTGGATTGGGGGCAACCTATTCAAACTTGGCCCAGATCAGATCTTGAGGTGTTGTGTTAGGGAGGATGAAGTCTTTGACATTCTCCTAACCTGTCACGATGGACCCTGCGGAGGCCACTTTGTAGCAAAGAGGACTGCCTTCAAAATTCTACAAGCAGGCTACTATTGGCCCACTCTTCATCAAGATGTCAGAAGATACATCATCCAGTGTGACTGATGTCAGAGGATGGGGAAAGTGACTCCAAGGGATGAAATGCCTCTCCAACCTCAAGTGACCTTCGAGCCATTTGAGAAGTGGGGCATGGATGTTTTGGGTCATATCAACCCTCCTTCAAAGAAAAGGTCTTACATCATTGTGTGCACTAACTACCTGACAAAGTGGGCAGAAACAAAGGCAATCAAAGCAGCGACAGAAGAAAAGGTGGCTGAGTTTTTAAGAAAAAATATCTTCTACAAGTTTGGCTACCCAAGATATTTCTTCACAGATCAAGGAAGCCATTTCAGCTCTAACTTAATTGAAGACTTGCTCGCTCATCACAAGATCAAGCATAGGGCTTCCACCCCATATCATCCTCAAGCAAATGAGCAGGTGGAAGTCACTAATAGAGCATTGGAAGGGATTTTGACTAAGGTGGTGAGAAGCAGCAAAAAGGATTGGGCAGATCACCTGGTTGAGGGCACTTGGGCCTACAACACCACTTGGAAGACCACAACCAGTTTCACACCTTATGAGCTGGTCTACGGGAAGAAAGCTCTGTTGTCAATAGAGTTCGAGTACAACACATTGAGGGTGGCAGCTCAGCTAGACCTACATCTCAGCCATGCTCAACGTGAAAGGTTATTGTAACTGAATGGGTTAGATGAACACAGAATGCAGGCCCTCCTCCACTCAGAAGTAGTTCAATTTCAGAGGAAGATATGGCATGACCAACACCTTAATGAAAAGCAATTTTAGCGAGGAGATTGGGCACTGCTGTATGACTCCAAATACAAGTATTTCAAAGGGAAGCTGAGGACAAGATGGTTAGGACCATATACAATGGAGAAATTCAATGGCAATGGTTCAGTCCTTATCAGGACCATTGATGAAGAAGCCATCCCCATGCTTGTCAATGGGCATCAACTGAAGATCTACAGGAAACCCCTTTCGAGGCAGGAGTTCATTGAAACTGTGGAAAATCCAATGTTGGTAATAGAGAAGGGTTTTTCCTCTGTTCTGGCCACACCTTGATGATAAAAAAAAAGGGAATGAAAAGATCCCTAGACGAAAACCTCTCTGAGGCACCTAGGGCAGACAGTAAGGGTGAAAACCTCATAGAGGCGTCCCTGCTGTCTCTCAGAAAATAAAGAGTTTGAATAAAAAGGTCCTTGGGTGAAAACCTCTCTGAGGAACCCAGGGAAGATAGTGGGGGTGAAAACCTCATGGAGGTGTCCCTGCTGTCTCTAAAAAAAAAAAAAAAAAAAGAGAAAAGAGAAAAAAGAAGAAAAGAAAGAGGTTTAATCTCTGAAGAATTATTGCAGATTGCAGGGAATACAGTGCAGAAAATAAGGTCGTGCAAAAAAAGGACAGGGGTCGTACCAAGTTACTAGGCATCCTCACAAACACTCCCTCCATGGCCACTCACTTTTTTTCAGGATCTAGACAAATTCTGGTTGAGATTCAACCTCCTACAGGAAGTTTCAGGACTTTCTACAGGAAACATCCTATAGAGCTTTTGGGTAGGACAAAATTGATTTTGGAGAGGGATTTAAAGCTTGAAATCTGTTGATGAGGCATGAGCCACCCCTTCATTCCATCCATCACTTGTTTCATCTCCTTCTACCGCCATTGCAACAATCTAGTTATGTATTCTTGTACAGTCATATAAGAGTCCTGTTTTCTCAGATTAATTTTTTTTTTCCCTCCAAGTGTCAAATCAAGCATGCGGAGGCTCGCACACTCTACCTATCAAAGCTCCATCAGGACCCTCCATCCGCGAATGCCACCTTGCTCGTTTCAGCATGCATCCCAGGAGGAGAAGCAGCTACAGGATGTCCTACAGGAACCCTATAGCAACTAGTCCATCTGGAGCACATACTATGAAGACACTAGCAGCTGAAATTAGATGGAGCCGGTGCATGCAGCATTTACAACCAGAGGATTGGGTCCCGAAGTCTTGCATACACCATGAGCCAATGAAAACATGAGCTCTAGCACCCTTGCATGAAGCAGTAGTGAGGAAATCCATCATTCCACATCCCAAAACCTACAGAACACATCAACAACCACATTGGTAAGTGTCTAACCTTATTCGTTGAATTGCATAGACTATACTCTGAAATTTTCATGACTGTGAAATGTGCGGATTGAACAAATTTGGTCGCCAGTAAACTGGCCATCTACAGCCAGTCGAATGGCCTCGTGGGATCCAAACGAGCCTGGTTATGCCAAAGAGACGGGTAGTCGACATGTGGGAAGTGTCCAGTTGGGGAGAATCGACAGTTTGGCAGAAATGGCGACGGTTAATGGCAGAGAAAGGAAATGGCAGTCAGAGACACGCCGAGGAATGATGGTCGTGATGTTGGCTAATAGATTGGCCTGGACAACTCAACCCCCCCGCTATGAATTGCGCAATAATTCAAATTGCTCGGCCGAATAACTCACGATGAACCATTGTCATTTGCACTTGCAACCGTTTTGTAGCAAAGTACGCGTCCTCCTCCTCTGCAGTTTGTTAGCCTGAGATTCTCGGCCCATTCCAACATCCTCCCACATCTCAGACTTATCTAGAAGCATCGTGACATCCTCCAGAAGCCAGAAAAGCTTTCTACAAGAAGGATCTCTATAGGAAACGTGACATAGCAGCGAAACTTGAACTCTCTACATCGAAATTGGAAATTCGAAGAGAGGTAGGCCTGGACACCATTCCCATGCATGATATTTCAAAAGGTGGTGAATTCGACGTGCTGGAGTAGGAAAATTAAAAGCAAGTCTACCTGTGGTTCAAGAATAGTGGTTTTCTTGTGTAATACATGGATTTTTTCAATGGGTTCTTCATCTAATTCTCCTCCACGGTTCCTATTAGCAAATTCCTCCTATAGAAAGGATAAAAACCACCATAAGGGTAAGCCTGTGCGTAAAAAGATATGATTTTTATGTGGTTGGGGATAAATATTAAGCTCTTAACTTTGTCTGTAAGAGCCTAATTCCATTTTGACAGTTGCGTTTTGGGCAGCAATAGTGTTGTAACCAGGGAATTGATACAAAGTGACCTATAAACACCTGAGGGATACTATCTTCAACATTCCGGGGAGGAAACCATACACAGAATTCCCCTTCTGATCAGAGCACAAACCAAAACAGAGCATTTTTCACCATACGAGGAGGGTTTATCAAAAAGGAACCCTCGGATTTTAAGAAATTGCGAGAAACTCCTGAGGTGGTAGACCTATTTACCTGTGAAAATTGGATGACCTTCTGTGACAAAATTCAAGGTCACGATGATGAGATAACAGAGGAGTTCCTAAGGTCCCTGCAACCTAAACCAAAGGCACTAGCCACTTTAAATTTCAAAGGCTTGACCCTAAAGCTCACTCCACAACTCATTAGTCAAGTCACTGATGTGCCATTGGGGATACCCTGGGATAAAGAGGAAAGGAAATTGGGCCAGAAGGACAAAAAGGAATTCTTCCTACCAAAGGAATAGTTTTTAGAGGATAAAAATGGGGTCTAGAGAGCTAGCCTATAGCCATTTTGGAGTGAGGTTAACCTTCAGATTATGAAATATATTACCTATGAGGGGCGGTTCAGTATTTGATACAGTTATCACTTCCGGTTGCTAACTGAACTCAGGCATAATATGGATTTACCCACAGAACAAAAGTTAAGCATCCCCTACTTCCTCCTACAATCATTGATTGAGTGTGGCACAAAACTGAAGGGACACCAGACTAGCTACCCCATCATGGGCTTATCAAGCTTCTAGTAGAAGATGCCCTCCATACCTATACTGTCCCTCTCTCCTCAAAGATTTTTTGCAATATGTCCAAGGATGATGATATCTGAATTCTAGCCAAGGAACTCACTTCCTCCAGCAGTGAGGAGAAGGAGCACATCGAAGCAAAAGAGAAATCCAAGGGTCAAGAAACCCCAGGCAGAGCACCATAGCAAGGACAAAAAGGGAAATGAGAGAAAGGCCAAGCTGTTGAGGCCCAAACTATGGGTGGAAAAATGACACAGACACCAAGGGAGAAACGATTGCAAATCAGCGCAAAGAGGACTGAAAAATCCAAGTAAGCAAGGGCACACCCAAGCTAGCCACAACAAAACTAAAGGAGAAGGCACCCCCAGCCAAGCAGGCCAAAACAGTGCAAACTGGTTCTAAAGGAAGCCAGAAGGCTGTCTTTAGAGGAAGCCCAAAAACTGCTTCTACAGGAAGCCAGAAAATAGTCAGCACACGACTTTCTACAGGAAGTCTGGAAAAAGGGCAAGGGAAGGAAGAATCTCCTGAGATTCTAGCTAGGGAGGTAGCAGCTGTGCTAGCCACCCTCAGCACATCTCTAAAGCAAAAAGAAAAGCGGAAGAGGGAGCCTTCCATGTATTTTAAGGCAAGAAGAAGCACGAGGATAAAAACTGGCAGACCAAAAGAGCAACAGTCCAAAGAGCGAATTACAATTGTAGACACCACAGCCAAACAAAAGACATCCATCACATATGAGCGGGGAAGCCCGAAGACATCCACATGGAAAGAAAGGATGGAAAAGTTGAACTCAGAGGCCTCTCTACAGGATGCTAAGGCTGTTCTACAGGAAACACTAGCTAGGCTGAAGGAGACCGAAATGATGGAGGAAAAAGGAGCCAAGTCATCACTAGAGGAAGAGAAGGCTAAAGCCATTGTGGAACCGAGGCCCCATCCCAACCTGGGCTCCTACTATAACTTCTTAGAGGCCACGAAGATCATTCCCCAAAAATTCACAGTGCCACTTTTCCTTGCACTAGAGGAAGAGAGAGTGAGGACCCACACTTGGATGAATATCGCTAAATCCAAGGGTGTGGCAGATATAGGTCCTCTAGAGAAAAAGCTCAAGGAGGCCCAAAAATAATTGGCTAGGGTACGACATGTGGAGAGCTACCAGCAGGCCAAGCTACGGGAAGAAAATGAGCTCCTTAGACAGCAGCTACAGTTGCAGGGACAGAGGAAGGAAGACATGGCTCACCTCTTGGGAGAGCAAAAGCAACAGGAGGAGGCCACAACAACCAAAGATACCACAGAAGAATAGCAGAGAAAGGAAGGAATGCAGGCTGAAATTGAGACACTAAATCGGCAGCTACAGGAAAAAGAATTGCAAGGAGGCCTAGAGATATAGTCCCTAAAACAACAGATACAAGAGAAGGAGGCCCAACTAGCCTGCATGGCCAGTTGGGCAATGGAAGATCTGCAGTGTAGACAGCTGGCAAAATCTTACGCCCTATACGTCAGGGATCAGTGGTTGCAATTTCAGATCAACAATTTGGCACAAAGAGGTATCATTCAATTCCAAAACCCCCAACAATTCATGGCTTTATGTGACAGCAGTTCGTCAGAGGACAAGGCCAAACTATCAGAGTTCTACCTACACAATTTGGCCCTTCCCAACATGACCTCGTGGGACCCAAACACTGCAGTAGGGGACATGAAACTTATGACCATGACCTTGTGGCTAAATCATGAAGAAAAGAGAGCAGGAGAGGTCAGAAATGTCATGGACTGGGAACTACAGGAACCGCTATTGATTAGAGCAGAGCCAGGGGATCCCTCAGCATTAATATCCTCCCACCAGCACTTGGCAAATGACTCTCATGCCCTGCTAGATTACATGGATCGTCAAACTCAAGACATAGCACATTTTGAGGACATGGAGTGACTGTTGGGGGACAACTGTGTTCATGCTTGCACCCGTAGGTGGAACACATTGTCCCACAGCCTAAAAATTAGAGAATACCACACCCCAACTAGAATGAGGGAGGCCTTGGCACGAGTGCCTCTCTACAAAATTTCCATGCAGAATCTTCAGGCCAATTGGATAGGCCTCAAGTTAAGTCCACCTTTGCTTTTGGGGCTGCTGGAAGGAGGCACAGAAAAGGAGGAGCATAGGCAGTGGGACGAAGTGGAAAGGAGGCCGGATTCCATTACAATGAAGAAGGTATCACCTCAGAGGCCTGGGATGTGAGGGAGGTGATCAAGGCAATCAAGGATGAGGAGCTGGACTAGTTGCTCAGAGGATGAGCAACCCATTTAGCAGGGGGATGATGATGATCCCCGAATTGGGTAACTTATTGGGCTTATTTTGCCTAATTGTCCTTGTTCAATCCTCCATTTTTCATAGATTATGCATGTTTTTTAGTATGTTTATGTTATTTGAACGAATAAGGGTGGTCACTCTACCTAGGAGGCTAATATGTGGTTATTTCAGGTTTTTTTAGACAAATGTTGGAGAAAAACCAAGCGATCATGAGCTAGGTGACAACCAAGCTTGAGGTGAGGATTCATAGGGGGGTTGTCTCTGACATTAAATGGCCCTTCCTTGAGATCTCCATCCTCAACTATGATCTCACAGGCCACCAAAATGGATCCTAAAAGTAGCTAAGGAGATTTGGGAAGAGTGATTGTTTATTAGCAGTTGGGATAGCTAAGTCCCTTGAATTTAGGAGGCCTGCTAGGCCCCCCGTAATGTATAAATAAGAAGGCCTCAGCCTTCGTAGTTTACTTCTGGAACTATTGTATTTTTTGCACTATAGTACTATCACTTTCAGCTCTTTTTCTTGTAGCCACTGTGGTATACTTTTTGGTGATGAGTATTCTTTTATAATGACAAGAAGTTCTATTTGGCATCACCTCTGAGTTCTTTATAAAATCCGTAGCTCTTAGGCTTGGGCCCAACCTGAGAGCCAAGCTCTCCTTTATGTATCATTATTTGTCCTTTATGTATTTGCAAAATCATTTCTATTAGGTAGATTAAATCGTGCGGATTAATTAGGTCACTGTTGATGGTTAGAAAGTCTTTTGATGTTCAGATTAAGTTGGTAGGATATCAATAGGGAAAAAGCTTCAGAAAAAGGCCAACGAGCACCTTTGATTTCACCTCTCCCTCATAGGATCAGGGGTTGGGATCAAAGTGACCATACGGGCCCAAAAAACACTAGTTTTGCTTTTCCATGCAATCACTAGTGTACGATTTTCATTTGCAGAAATTGGTTACATGTTCAGATCTTTGAATGCTTCGTTTCATAGTTAATATACATGGTTTCTTTGCAAATAAAGCTTTTGTTCATTCTCTTTACTGCTAGTTAGATCAGATTAGGCTGGCATAACTAGGTCTTTGATTTCTTGCAAGTCTTTATTGGTTCAGTTGGAAATATAAATTGCAGAGCACCTATACCACTTCTCCATCCACCCAAACTCCATCAGACCCCTCTACTCCATACCCTAACTTGCTTGCTTGCCTCACGTTTTCCATTTTTCCCACATAACACTACTTTTTTGTGCAGCATTGCTTTAGACCTCTTTGAACAAATTCAGCCATCTACATATTCTCTCAACTCCATCCACCAGTCCTTGGACCACCTAAAACCCCTATCCTACCTCCATGCCCACTCCCTCATCTTTCTTCATCCATCCATCCTTAAAAAATCCCATTTCTGAACATCTTGTAGAAAATCGCAGAACATCGTGTAGAAATTCTAGAACATCCTGTAGAACCCCTGCAGACTTCCTGTAGAAGCTCACAAATGAGGTTTCTTGATAGCCAAACTCTGTGAAACTCTCTGGAAGGGTGTTAGGGACCCCTTAGGCCCTCTCTAAACCTTCCCTACCTCTTCCAAGCATTTCCTTTCACCGATCCACCTCTACACAGTCAAAACAGTGAAAGCACATGCATGATAATTCTGACAACTTATTCAAAAATACCAAAAATATGTTTTCTTCACATAGAAGTGGCTTAGACACATGTATTTTACCTTCCTAGAAGTAATGGCATCTCTTTCAGTAGCTTGCATGCTCTTTTTCACATTAGTAGGACTAGGTGGTAAAATTAGGGTTTGCTAGGGTTTGCGCTTTCTTTCAACTTTTCAGTTTCTTTTGACGAGCAGATTAGCTTCCTTCGAGTTAGCTTCCATCCATGAGTTAATAAGCTTCTTCTCAGAGCTCATAGAAGTTGGCTTGAGCCCCTAGCGGACTTGTGCCAGCTGACCAAGTGACAGCTGCGGCAAGAGCTAGTACTTGTGCATACAACACCGTCGCTTCCAAGTTTGTTACGAACTACCGGGTTGATAAAAGTAAAGAAGGGAGTCCCATGAGTTGCAGCATTATTGCTGCAATATTGGAGCCCACTAGCTATTACTAGGGAACCTTTATTGACTTTCCATGTTTTATCTGTGAAAGTAGTTACACAACTTTCAACTCCCAACTACCCTATTGAAATTAGATTTTTCTTTAAATTTGGAACATGCCTTAACTCCTTCAATAGCCATTTATTTCCATTTTGTTGTTTTATGAAAATTGTACCCACTCCAACGATTTTACACGGTTTATCATCACCCAATCGAACATATCTAAAATCTCCTTGAACATAATCACGAAAATGTTTCTTATCATGTGTGGGATGGAATGAGGCCCCTGAATCTACCACCCAGGCATCAATAACATTCTCTAATGAAACAATCAAAGCATCTTGCAACACATCACCTACTACATTCACTTCATGATTAGTTTCTTGTTGAGCATATCCTTCTTTTCCCTTCTGAGACTTGCAGCCTCTCTTCAGGTGTACTTTCTTCCCACATTTCTACCATACTATCCCCGATCTCGACTGGAATGCCTTTTCTTGACTTACTGTGATATCCTAGGCTCTTTCCTCTTTCCATTTTTCTTCCCCTAGTCTCTACAGTCAAAGCATTACCTAATTTTTCACTGGAGATTTTCCATCGCATTTCCTCACTAAGGATTGCACTGACAACCTCATCAAACTTTAAAATACTAGATCGAGAAATAGAGTTATTAATGGCCATAACTAAACCATTCCAACTTTTTGGCAACGAGCAAAAAAATAATAGAGCCCTAATTTCATCATCAAAATTTACCCCTAAAGAACTTAACTGACTTGTAACTGTATAAAAACCATTTAAATGGTCTACAACAGATCCACCTTCTGACATTTTCATATTAAATAAACGCTTCATAAGAAATACATTATTTGAGGCCCAGGGTTTTTCATATAGTTTGGCCAATGCTGACATTTAACCCTCTGTTGTCGTTTCCTTTGAAATATTAAACGCTATCGATGCCTTTAGGCACAACCGTATTGTTCCAAGTGCCTTTCTGTCGAGAATATCCCATTTTTTGTTTGTCATACTCGTCGACTTCTTTTTCTTTCCGCTCAATGGTAGGTACAGATCTCTATGATACAGATAATCTTCCATCTGCATCTTCCACAACTGGTAGTTTTGGCTATTGAATTTTTCAACCCTAAACCTACAATCTTTTGCCATTGCTCCTACTCAAACTAGGAACCCTTTTCTCCTACGAGTTTATCAGCTAAATAGACCTTTGGCTCTGATACGAGTTGTTAGAAAATTATATATTTCAGAGAAATGGAACACATAAAATATTGTAGAAATATAAACACAGAAAACACATAAAACAAGAGAGACATAGATATATGTGGTTCACCCAATTTGGGCTATGTCCATGAAGAAACAACAGCCATTTCTTTTATATTATCGAGCAAACTCAAGAGATACAACCTACAGCAAATCCACTATAACACCTTCTTCACTCTCAATCGCCTCTCTCTTCCTCACCCAGAATACAGATGTACGTAGACGCAATACAATTCCCTCATATATAGTGAGGGGTTGCCTTCTAGGGTAAAAAACCTTAAATTAAACATAACTTCTACCGTTAGATCATCCGCCTAATGAATGGCCCAGATTGACTAGAAATTACTAGACTTTTACAAGGCAATTTTACATCTATTTTTAGCTTCGGTGGTGTTGCCCCCAAACCCTTGCTGAGGGACTGCTAGCCCCCGGATCCACGCGAGAAGGACAAGTCCCCCCTGCGCCCCCCTTCGTGGAGGGGTGTATAGTTTTCCTGGAGTATACATTCGGCTGAAACCTTTGAATACAAAAGATAATTAGGCTCCACACCCAACACATGCCTCCTATGAAGATAAATATGTTTAAAAAAATACAACCACAAATATTCTTATTTTTATTTTTATCATATAAAATGATATATTATAATTTCATTTGTAAGCTAAAGCTATTCTATGTTTTTTCAATATCTTCACAAAAGAACAACTTTGTTGCTCAGTACATTTATTATGATATTGTGCTTACCTGTATTTGTTGATTTATGTGAAGGTGAATTTCACATTATGAACATTGGCATGATTTTATATATGCAAGGTGCTGGAAATAATACTGAGAGAGGGAGTGAATCAGTATTATCAAATTCTTTTCAATATACCTTCCAGGTTTATACTTTAATTTATTACTTAGATATTGATCATTAATTTGTATGTCAGTGCCATATAATAATGAACAAGAACAAGAAAAAAATAGATAGGCACACCAAAGAACACCAGATATAAGGTGGAAACCCAATGAGGGTGAAAACCACCTGCTACAATATGTCTCTATCTTCTTTAATTAGAAACTTCTTTTAAAAGGATTTTGTACTAGTGCAGTCCTTTACTAGTACGCAGGTTGCAAACTGCAGAGAGCTACAACTCTCTCTCTCATTTTCCAGTCTCTCCTGGAAGGGAGCTACAAACTCCTTAGCTCTTTTACTTCTTTAAGGACCACGTTTCATGAATTTTCAAACTGGATCCATGGATACCAAATAATCAACAAGTACATATGAATCAACCAAATCTGCTTATACAATCAACCAATGAATCACACAACTCTACAGAATGCTGTAAACAAAAAAGTAATACCAAAAATCTAAACCTAGAACTCTGCAACAATAGATAAAAGACAACCAACAAATGTTTGAAGATAAGTCTGCAACTTCACCAAGAGGGGCCTGCGAATATCTGCATTGGTCGGTCTTCTGCTCTCCGTATTTCCGCACCACTCGTTCTTCTGTCCTGCATACTTCTGCTCAGATCCACATTGCACTGTCTGCCTAACAACGTACCTCCGCAATGTGCCTTCTTCTAAGCTGCGTACCTCGCAGTGCGCCTTCTATTTCGCTGCGTACCCCCGCACTGTGCTTTCACCTGAGTTGCGTACCTCACACTGTGCCTTCTGCTGCGCTACGTACCCCCTCACTGCGCTTTCTCCTGTGCTGCGTACCCCCGCACTCATGCTGTGGATTGCGAGCGAACTTCTGATTAGGGTCAAATTAACAGTCGTCCAATGTGCCACAGTCAGTCATATCCACATATCTGTTCATGCGCCTGAGAGATCACGACTTATTAATAGATTCACCTTAAGATTTCTCCTTGATTTAGATCTAGCTTTTAAAACCAATCACCCAAAATTTTAGATCTTAAGATATTTAAATTTCACCAAGATCTAGCCAAGTGATCTCCTTCCCTTTTTATAGGCAAGCCTTTACTCAAACAACGGTCCAAAACCATAGGTATTGAATACTAGGAACCCAATACCTTGGATCAATACTTTTAGATGCAAAAACCATGGATCAAAACCATAGGATCAAATATGTCGGGCTAAATACCATGGACCATTCATAAAGATTCCCACGTGCACGCACTTTTCTACATTGGAGTGAGTGAAACTGGGGTCTGCACCTTCTGAACGGAGCACCTGTGTGTATGTCGGCACTTCTTGGTCGGTGTACCTGCGGGTCTCCAACTTCTCTTAGGATCACCTGCGAGTATATCATTTTCCATGATTTTGAGTGCCTGAAATGAGATCTGCCACTTGAGTGAGTTGCCATCAAGTACAACACCTGTACCATAGAGACAAACCAGAATCATAATGCGAAAAATCTCCCCCTTTTGACTTGATGGCAACCTCAAGATCCTCAACGTGATTCTCCCCCTTTGACATCAAAGACAAAGGGTTATGCTCCTCTTGAGAACATGCTTAGGCCTTTGCTTTGCTGATCATGCTCCCTCTGATAAATCAGATCTGCAAAAGGAAAGAAATATCTGCACGAAGAACCACAATCCCCCAAACACCATAAATGACCATGAAAGAGATAGAGACATATTAGCAGCAATATGCAGATCAGCATCCATGTTCTCCTTCTGTACATTCTTCTTCAAGATCGTCTACCATAATGCCAACAATGCATTATATATGCTCCCCCTGAACTTGTGCCATTCAATCTTCGACCAATCCATAAACCAACAAATGTACGCATATACCCCATATGAAACTCGCGTACAACCAACAATCTCTGAAACATATGAGATTCAACAACAAGATGATGCATCAAATACCCCCAGCTTTTCCCTGAGGTATTCAAATGTCTCCCTAGGAAATGGTTTGGTGAGTATATCAGCAACTTGTTCCTTAGAAGGAACATACTCCAACTTGACCTTTTGCTCAAGCAGTTCTTCCCGAAGAAAGTGAAACTTGATCGGTATGTGCTTGGCTTTTGAATGCATGACTGGGTTCTTCGAAATGCTGATTGCACTTGTATTATCACATAAGATGGAGATAGGTGGTGTACAAGTGATCTGAAAATCCTGTAAGGTTTGCACCATTCAAAGGAGTTGAGTGCAGTAAGATGCAGTTGCCACATATGCCGCTTCAGTTGTAGATAAGGCAATCGAACTCTGTTTCTTGCTGAACCAAGATACCAATTTGGAACCCATAAAGAATGCACCACCACTTGTGCTCTTTCTGTTATCCACACTTCCAGCCCAATCTGCATCTATATAAGCATGAAGAGTGAGATCTGTATCTCTAGGATACCATAAGCCCTAGTTTTGACTTCCTTGAAGATACTTGAAAATTCTCTTTACTGCATTAAGATGGGTTTCCTTAGGATTTGCCTGAAATCTTCCAACTATTCCCATTGCATGCATGATGTCTGGTCGGGTACCTGTCAAATAAAGTAGACTTCGAATCATAGACCTGTAAGTTGGTTGATGCACTGCTGCTGATTCATCATTTCTACTAAGGCTACATCCTGTGACCATGGGGGTACATACTGGTTTTGCATCTTCCATGCCATATTTCTTCAAAATCTGCTTGAGATACTTGGTTTGAGACAAGAAAATCCCACCTTCATTTTGTTGGATTTGCAATCCAAGAAAATATGTCAGTTCTCCAAGAAAAGACATTTCGAATTCTTTTTGCATCACCAAGGCAAAGCTTTGACTCATAGCTTCTTCATTGCTGCTAAAGATAATATCATCTACATACACAACAAGTATTAGCAATTTGTCATTTTCAATTTTTATATAAAGATTACTATCTGCTGATCCTTTTGAAAAACCTTGTTGATGAAGATATTTGTCCAAACGATAGTACCAGGCCCTTGGAGCCTGTTTAAGACCATAGAGAGCCTTTTTTAGTCTGCATACAAGATTTGGATCATTCCCAAGGATGAAACCATCTGGTTGCTCAATGTACACTTCTTCTTCTAAGTCCCCATTCAAAAAGGTTGATTTCATGTCCATTTGAAAAACTTTGAACTTCTGAAAGCTTGAGAGAGCAAGGAACATTCATATGGCCTCAAGTCTAGCAACAGGAGCAAAAGTTTCTTCAAAGTCTATTCCTTCTTGTTGAGCATACCCTTTACAAACAAGTCTGACCTTTTTTCTAATAACATCACCATTTTCATTCAACTTGTTCTTGAAGATCCATTTTGCCCCTATGACATTCTTATCTTTTGGTCTAGGAACCAACTCCCAAGTGTTGTTCTTTTCAATCTGCTCAAGTTCTTCATCCATTGCCTTGACCCAACATTCATCTTGGCAAGCTTCTTTTACATTTTGTGGTTCAGTGGAGGAGAGTAATGCCAAATAGCTTGAAGCTTCTGCAATTGTTCTTCTTGTTTGTATGCCAGCCTCCTTTTGCCCCAAAATTTGTGATTCTGGATGATTCTTTTGAAAATACCTAGAAGGAGTCTTTTCTTCTATCCTTATCTGTTCCTCTGGCTCCTCATGGGTTTCTTCTTCACGGGTCTCTTCTTCATCATCAGTCTGATTTGGAGAATAGTCTTCATCCTCTTCGATATCATCATGATTTACTTGCCTAGGGATATATCCTTTTTCATCAACCACAACATCAATGCTATCAACAATTCTTCCAAGTCTTTTATTATAACACTTATATGCTTTGCTGTAAGGAAAATAACCAAGAAGAATGCCTTCATCTTCTCTAGGTTCAAGTTTGCCAAGATGTTCATCAGTATTCTTAATATAGCATTTGCTCCCAAAAATTTTGAAATGCTTTACCGAAGGAGTCTCGCCATACCAAAGCTCATGCGGAGTTTGAGTGTTGTTTACTCAGACATTTGTTTTGTTGAGAATAACAACCGCAGCATATGCAGCTTCACCCCAGAAGGTTGCGGGAGTTCCAGACTCATCAAGCATAGCACGAGCCATTTGTTGGA